>PVKS010005298.1:0-86024 GCA_004027875.1 Aplodontia rufa | reverse complement strand
TAAATAAAATTGATTCTCTCTTAAAAAAAAAAAAAGAATGATGGGATGGGGGCAGAGCTCAGAGGTAGAGTGCCCCTGGGTTCAGTTCCCAGTAGGGCAAAACGAAAACAAAACAAAATAAAAACAACACCAACAAAAAAATCCCTATGTCACTGAATGCCACTGGACAAGCTGCATTTGAAATGTGGTGGCATTTCATGTGTGGGCTGCATCCCGTTTCCTGAGCATCCAGCAGGGGCCAACGTCCCTGTCCTCCAGGGTGCTCCAGTGGGTTGGGGTGCGGACACAAAAGCAAACGTGTGCATTCGTGCTGCCCTTAGCACCCTCTGCCCGGGCTCTGGCACCTCCCACCTCGGCCCTTGTGTGGGAGTTCCTCCCTCCGCTGGCTGGGGTCCCCAGGCCACCAGGGGCACCGGGGGCAGCTGCTGCATGGCGTCCCCCACTTTTCTTTTCTTTTTTTTTTTAAAGAGAGAGATAGTGAGAGAGAAAGAGAGGATCAATGATATTTAGTTGTTCATGCGGCTTTCATTGCTCCGACACTTTGCTGTGCACGTGGTGCTGGGGCTCGAACGCAGGTCCTCACACATGCCAGGCACATGCTAGCCCCTTCCCAATGCTTTCTTGACTGAATTGTTGAGGAAAAGAAAGGAGAGAAAGAGGCCTTATATATTTTTCTTTCTTTCTTTCTTTTTTTTGGTTCCAGGGATGGATGGAACCTAGGATCTCCCACACGCCAAGCACGTGCTCTACCACACACACGTTGTGTGCATGCCAGCCCCATCAAGATGATATTTTGAGGGGCTGGAGCGGTGGCTCAGCGGTTTCAGCGCTTGCCTGGCAAGCACGAGGACTGGGTTCAACCCCCAGTACCACGTACACAACTAAGTGTTAGAGCAACTAAGGCCATGTGAACAGCTAAATAAAGTTGTTTCTCTCTTTCTCTGTCTCTCTCACTGTCTCTCTCTCTTTAAAAAAAAAAAAAAAAGATGATATTTTAAAAAATCTGACCAGGCATGGTGGCCCCTACCTGTAATCCCAGCATCTCAGGAGGCTGAGGCAGGAGGATCACAAATGATGGGCCAGCCTCAGCAGCTTAGACAGGGACTCATCAACTTAGCAACCCTATCTCAAAATAAAAATTAAAAAGGGCTGGGGATGTGGCTCAGTGGTTCTGTGCCCCTGGGTTCAATCCCTGGTACCAAACGTAGGGGGAACACAACCTTTCAAAAAACTGGAAGGGTGGGGCTCATCTTGAGATGGAAGGCAAGGCTGTTTGCAGCGGGGACAGGCACGCCACAGGGACATGGAAAATGCGCACATTGGAGAATGGTATCCCCCCAACCCCAAACCAAAACTGTTTTGTTTTTCAGCTGCCTGAATGGAGGGGCCTCTCACGTGTAGAAGACCAACTCCTATTTTTGACAGGAGCATCATGACCAGATTTAATGCCATCAGTTTTGCTTTTTTAAATTTTTATTTTATTTATTTATTTATTTTTACTTTGTTTTTTTAAGAGAGGGGGGAGGGAGAGAGAGAGAATCAGTTTTATTTAGCTTTTCATGTGGCCATTGTTGCTCCGACACTTTTTTTTTTTTTTTTAGAGAGAGGGACAGTGAGAGAGAGAAAGAGAGATCAATTTTATTTAGTTTCTCATGTGGCTTTCGTTGCTCAGACACTTCGTGGTGTATGTGGTGCTGGGGTTTGAACTCGCATCCTTGCGCATGCCAGGCAGGCGCAGTAACCGCTGAGCCATTGCTCCAGCCCCATGCTCCGACACTTTGTTGTGTACGTGGTGCTGGGGTTCGATCCTGCATCCTCTCAAGTGCCAGGCAGGTGCTGTGACCCCTGAGCCACTTCCAGCCCCCCTGCATTTGCTTTAACACCCACCTTAGCTCCCCCCCCACTCCTTTATCCTCTCATGCCATTTCCTTCCCCTCTAATATCCCTGTCATCTCTCCTCCCTGAGGTGTCAGCCACAGTGTGGGACATCTCCAAACCCATCGTGACCACCCACCACACTCTTGTTAAAATTTCCCTGCAAGACCCTGCCTACAGCTAAAGCAGGTTATCTGCTGTCACCTCTCTGGCTGCTCCCATTATAATCAGGGGATCTTCTTTCTAGGCAGAGTTAATACTTATGTCTGTTTACCCACTAGCTGGATAAAAATTTGACATCATCAACCCAACTCATTATATCCCTTTAGAATCTGGAATGATGGGTATGGAAATTACCAGAAGCCACTCAGCCAGCAAACCCTCTACTCATGTTTCAAAATTTACTGACTCAGAGCCCTTATCAGAAAAATCACACTCTACCGAAACTCCTGTTTAACCAGAAAACTGGAACCTCGGCCTCTCCCCCCTCGTTCCCTCTACATCAACCCCAGGCTGTAAGCAGCAGGGGGGGTCCCAGGCTCCTCTAGGCCCCCTCAGTGCTGCTGTTGAGCCCCCTCTCCTCGCGGGAGGGTGGCTGCTGCTGGGTGAGGAGCTTGAGCGGGAGGGCAGGTGGGACCGGGTGTGGGGGGGGCTTGAGCGGCCCGGGGAGCAGCGTGGACAGAGAAGCCCTGGTGACAGAGGGTGTCCTGGCAGAGGACAAGGATCCAGGGCCTTGGGGCGGCAATGGGGGAGTCAGTTTCTCTCACCTTGTCATCTGAGACACTTCATGTGAACCTTTGAACTCCAGACCACATTCCTGCAAGTTCCACAGCTATTAGCCAATCAATCGGGGATGGAAAAGTCCAGAGCAACCCCAGATCCCGAGCGGGAATGCCTGTAACTAGCACTCGCTAAGCACAAGCTGCTGTTCTAGGCGTGGGCACAATGGGCTCAGGCAGGCTCACCTGGTCTCCCAGAACACCTGTGGGAGCAACCGAATAGGGAGTTGGATGCCAGACCCGGGGTCCTGTCTTGGTGCAGCCGGGCAGCAGGGCAGGATGGGGTGGTGGCAGGACAGGCCCACGAGTGCAGAGCCCAGTGCAAGATGAAAACGCAGGCCCCTGCTCAAAAATTAAGTTCTAGATGGTGATATGGAGTGACCTCACAGGTGGCCAGAAAGCCAGGCCTGGAGGTGGAGACAGGGAGGGAGCGCGGTTCAGGCTGCTCTGGGAGGCACAGGATGGGTAGCAAGTGGCCAAAGCCCATTCATGACCCCTTTCCCGCCCTTGCAGCCCCTGACACACGGGCTCAGTGCTGCGGAGCAAGAGCTTGCAGGGGCCTGAAGGCAGGGCCAGGGAGCAGCCCTGGCACGGGGGCAGGAGACCGGGGGGTGGGACGGGAGGCAGAGCGCCTGCTCCGCTCCTTGGACCTGATGGCCTCTCACTCCTCCCCATCAAGGCCCGGCTCTGAATTCCAAGCCCCCAGAACCTCAGGGAGTCTTGCACAGGCGAGGGGATCTCTCCCACCCCACCTCCCCTGCCCAGGACCTTGGCCGGAGAATGCACAGCCAAGACGTCCCCCAGCCCACCTTCCTCCCGCTGAGAACTCCTGGCCCGCTTGAGCGGACCAGCAGCAGGCGGTGGCCTCCAAAAGCTACAGTACTGAGACGAAAGTATGCCATCATCGGAAATCACGGGGACGTTCAGTGACGAGGGGACAATGTGCAGGGTGAGATGCTTTTTAAAAAGCACAGCCCGCATGCCCAGTGTGATCCCGATTTTACTAAACAAATATATGCACCTTCATTCGCTCACAGTCACTTAGGGAGGGCTGTGCCTCTCAGGCACACCTTGCTCCTGCGGCTGAGGCATGAGGGGTTGGCATCAGGAATCAAGGTCCTGAGGAAGTGCCTGGGAGACTGAGGGCTTCCTGGAGGAAGAGGCTGAAGGAGTCTCAGCTGGGTGGAGGGGTCGGGGAGACCAGGAGGCTGCAGGAAGCTCAGCTGATTTGAGTGGTCAGGGCTGAATTGAGGTCCTGACCAGGACAGATGGGGCAGGACGGGACTCAGTCCCTGGACCTCTCTGTCCGCTCAGGATCCTGACAGTTTTGCAAAGGAAGGAAAGTACAGGGATGGTCCCAAGGGCCCTCAGGGGAGAGCAGGGTGGAGCTGCGATCCACAGGGAGAGTTGGGGCGTGCTACCCATGGGCCTGCAGGACAATCGCTGGGCAGGACTGGGCTTGCATGTGGGCGGGGTGCTCTGGGTCCTTTACAGAGCTCCTGTTTGCACATGCCGTTCAGAAGCATCCAGAATCAGGCTGGGAGCACGGTTTTTGTGGCCCAGTCTGATGCCATCCCACAGGAGGAAGACCCCGCTGGCCAGCGGTTAGTGACCCTGCACCAGGTTCCCGCCTGAGAGCATGGACCACAGCATCTGGCTGACGGGAGGCTCAGGGCGGGCTGGAGCCAGCTCTATAAGGCAGAATCCAGGACAGGGCCACCGTCCACCTCAAGGTGCCCCCCCCTAAATGGCACCCTGACCCCTGCTGGTCCCAGGTACCCAGGAAGATGTCCTTTGAGGGCCCTGTGAGATTGCTGCGAGGGAAAGCAAGCCCTTTAGCTCCCCTGGCTTCTGGTTGAACTTTGGAGGTCACAGCTGGGCGAGGTGCTGTTAGTCTCCCGCCAGCCTTGCTAAGGCAGCCTCCGATGTGCGGGTCATGATCCTAGGGGTGGCCTTGGCTTCCCCTAGGCCGCTGTGGAGAGAACTCTGCCTTCACTGGGCCTGCAGATGTCCACAGGTGGCTGGAACAGAGTGGAACGTCCTCTCTACCTTCCTGTTGTGTCTGTCTCCTTTGCTGCCTGATTTTGGGTCAGGTTTCTGCTTAACTCTGCAGGCGGGGACACTGATCATTCGAGAAATGAGCTTGTCTGGAACCACCAAATGCAGGGCTCATTTGACCTAAACTTGCCTGGTCTCTCACCTCTGCTTCGAGGCTGAAGACACCAAGGTGGGGCTGGCTGGGACAGCATCCCACTCTGGGCCACTGGAGTGTGCCTGTCCTTTCCCTCCCTACAAAGCCCTTTCACAAACCTGCGCCCCCAGGGAGGTTGCTAAGGTTGCTGGACACAAGCCGGCTTGTTATTAATAAAACTCTCCCCCCTCACTCGTCTCCCAAGCCATTGGCTTTGTCAGGTGGCAGAGTCAGATCTTTCCTGGGTTACAAGATGTGGGGCCTGGAGTGCCTCTTGCTACGGAGCTGAGAATCTGTACTGCTCCCATTTTACAGATCTCAAAATTGAGGTGTAGTGGGGTTAAACAAAGGGCCCACCTTGCATGGCCAGTGGCTGAGCTAGGACTTAAACACAGGTCAGCCCGTGCTTTCTGCTCCCTTGGTCCTTGTGACTCTGCAAACAGTCTGAGGGTCTCTCAAAGGCCCGTGTGTGGAAGGCGAGGTTGCCAGGCTGTGCTGCTGTTGGGAGGTAGAGCCTTGTGGCACAAGACTGCACTGGAGGTGTGCTCTTGTGGGGACGTTGGGAGCCCTGGCTCTTTAGCCACCAAGAGGTGTGTGGCTTCTGCCATGTGTTCCCGTCCAGCCTTTGCAGACCAGGGGAAGAACGCTGTGGTTTGGAAGAGTGTCCCCCCAAAACTCAAGGGTTCAAGACTGAGTTCCCAGCTCATGGCACTGTTAGGAAGTGGTGGAAACTTTAAGATGCTTGCCCTGGTAGGAGGTGCTCTGGTGACTGGGGACACATCCATGATGGGGACATTGGGGCCCTGGTTCTTTCCATCTATTTGATTCCTGGCTGCTGTGAGGTGAATGGGGTACCCCACCAACTCCCTGCTATGATGAGCTGCCTCACCACAGGCTCAAAGCAACAGGGCCACCTGATGGTGGACTGGACTGGAGTTAAAGAAACCTTCCATCTTTTTAAAGTTCACCTCCAGCATTTGGTTACAGCAATGGAAAGCTGACTAACACATGCAGCAAGAGTAAGCGCCGCCCAAGGCAAGCAGGCCAGCCACTGTTTGGCAGAGGCAGAATTCATCCTGTTCTGCCCTTTCCATGAGGCAGCTAACTTTTCCTGGAACATATCCACTCCTAAGTCCCGAACGGGGAGTGCTGGCAAACAGGGCTGCTGTGCAAAGCGTACATGGACGCCTGGGCTGCTTCACCCTCCCAGAGGTTGATTCCTGCGCAGTGCCGCCAATTGTTGGCAGGAGCTTCCTCCCGGGGGGACTGGACGTACACTCATTTCGAGTCAGCGTCAGCAGTGTGAGACCAAGCCCGAGGCCTCCCTCAACATGGGTGGGTGCCAGGAGTGTCTCCAGCCCTGCTTGCGGACTTGCTTCTTTCTGCTCGAGGAAAGCATCCTGTTCCTGTTTGCGTGATTCTGGAACTTGCTTCCTTTGTTTAGAATAATCTGTGACACTGCGCACCTTAGTTCTCAGCACGCTCATCTCAAATGCTTGGGGGCAGCGCGCACGCGCACAGTGGGCATTCACAAATTACTCGGTGACCTCTAAGGGTCTCCCTCTGTGCCTTGTAGGAACTACAGACGCCCTTCCAACAAGAGCGGCACCTGGTTCCTGCATCCCCACTCGGCTGTACTCATCTGACTTTCTGCAGACGAATAAAAGGTAAGGGCCTCCATCTGGTGGCATCAGGGCATCCTGCCTCCACCTTAGAATAGCAGGGAAATTTGGCTAATCAAAAAATGAATATTGAAATATATCGCCTGGGGCTGGAGCGGTGGCCCAGTGGTTACGGTGATTGCCCAGCATGCACGAGGTCGTGGGTTCAAACCCCAGCACCTCGTACACAACGAAGTGTCGGAGCAACGAAGGCCACATGAGAAACTAAATAAAACAATTTCTCTCTCACTGCCCTTCTCTTAAAAATAAACATGGTTTGGGGGCTCACCTGGGTGCTGGCAGGCAGCCAGAGGGTGTAGGCCCAAAGCCAAGCTGCTCTCAGTAAGGACAGAAGGCAGGTTTCCTCTTGCCCTCTCCTGTGCCCCAGCAAAATCCTCTTGTGTTGCTCTCACAGAAGCAGTTTGCAGTGATGGAGCCACTCTGGGTCCCCCAGATGTCCCGTCTCTGAGGGTCAGGAGAGCTGGCTCCTCCTCTCCTGTCACCCGGCTGGCTGGCTGGTAAGGGGGCTGGTGTCCCAGCTGTTTGTTTGTTTTTTTAAACAGACAGTATGAGTGAGAATCAATTTTATAATTTTATTTAGGTTTCCATGTGGCTCTTTTTGCTCTGACACTTCGTTGTTTGAACCCACATTCTTGCACATGCCAGGCAAGCACTGTAACCGCAGCACCACCGCTCAGCCCTGCCAGCCGCTTTTCTTTTTTTTAAGAGCGAGGGACAGTGAGAGAACCACTTTTATTTAGTTTTTCATGTGGCCTTCATTGCTCTGAGACTCTGTTGCGTACGTGATGCTGGGGTTTGAACTCATGTACTCATGCATGCAGGGCAAGCACCATAACCACCGAGCCACCTCTCCAGCTCTGCCAGCCGCTTTTGAACCGTTTTTTTTTTAATCAAATGACATTTTTCTGTCAACTTAGGCCAGCATGTGAAGACTGAGCTCCTCTTCCTGAAGTGAGCTGGTGCTGAGCCCTATCCGCCCCAGGTTCCTCTCTAGGCCGTGTGAAAAAATCACCTCTTCACAAATATTACCAGGGCACCTGCATCTCCCACCTCACCCCACCGTGGAAGGTGTCTGGTGACTAGGGCAGGACTCCAAAGCCAGCCAGCACAGGAGTTCTGAACAAAACACACTTTCTCTACTTGGGAATTCAGGAAACTCCAAATGCTCTAGAATCCTTTTTTGCCACGATGGGGATTGAATCTGGGGCCTATGTGTGCCAGGCAAGTGCTCTTCCAGAGCCACATCCCCAGGCCAGGAAGGACGCTCACTGCCGCCCCAGTGATGAAAGCTGAGAACCCAGCTTGGCCTCCGGATGCTGAGCATCGGGGACGCCCGAACACAACCAGGGCCAGGCTCTCCCAGGACAGCACGCTTGATGGCAGGGAGGTGGTGATGCTGCTGGAGGAGGAGAAATAGTTACAACGTAACGTTCTGAACAGTAAGACTGCTTTTAAAAGCGTACACACGCAGGGCTGGAGCGGAGGCTCAGCGGTTGCGGCTGAGGACCCGGGTTCAAACCCCAGCACCACGTACACAACTGTTAGAAAAACAAAAGCCAGAGGTAAAAAATAAAAAACTGAGCCTGTTTCTCAACAAAAATACACATGCAGATACATACGGAGGGGAAACGGGGCCGCAGCTCAGAGCACTGGCCTAGCACGCTGAGGCTCTGGGCTCTTCCCAGCAAGGTAGGCATGGGGCACACTGACTTTTTATTTATATTTCTGCATTGTCTTTAACACACAAGGCAGGGGAAGGGCAGATATCAATATTTCAATGGTAGGACGGACACTTTTTGCTTGTTTCCGGATTTCTGTAATAAATGTTTTCCTTATGGAATGAAACAGCCCGGCTGTCTCCACGGTGCTGGGCGAGGGGTCCAGAGTGTGATCTGTCTCAAGCTCCTGTGCAGAGCGGGTCGAGTGTACTAGGGTCATTGGGCTTCCTTAGGACCCCAGAGGGTGTGACAGCGACCTGAGGCTTCTGAGGCCCTACCTGCGGGCATCTGGGCCGGTGGTTCTTGCCAGGGCGAGCCTTGGGGTCTCGCTTAGCTCTGCCTGCTCACGGTCTGGCCCGGGGGAGTTAGGCACCGACACATGTCTGTCCTCTGGGGGGCACAGGGCCAGGAGGGCTCCCTATGCCACAACAGCCCTGGATGGCCAGCCTGCTCACTCAGTCAAGATGGCACTGAGGAAGAAATGCAAACCCCACGCCCTGAGCTGAGGCTGCCCACAGGCGCCCCTAGGTCAGGTGGTGCCTGCCAGTTTGGCCTGGGGCCCCTTGCCTCCTGCAGCCCAGGAAGTGGCCTTCCTGGTCCAGGCAGGGCTGGACGACTGTGTAACAGTCCGCACAAGGCCAGGCTTTCCTGGGCAGGGGAGCTGAGCGCTTCCTCCCCTTCCTCTCAGCGTCCTCTTCAGCGCCCCCTGCAGGTGAGGGGGCTCAGCTCGGCCCAGGGCTCTTCCCCAGGAGCTGCGGGACACTGGAGAACACAGCACACAGGCACAGTTCAAAGTCGGCATGTTTTTTGGTTTCATTTTTTGCTTTTGTAAACAAAAATAACATTGTGTTTTCTGTTTGAAACAAAACATAAAAGCCCCTCCCCGGCCCTGCGGGGTGCTGGGCCACCGGTCCTAGGTAGCAGAGCTCCCTGCGTGGGCTTCCTCAGGGCCAGGGACGAAGGGCACTGGGAATGGCGTTTGATTTAGTTAGGCAAAAAATAAAATTAAAAACACGACACACCCACTACACAAATGGGGGCAAGAGGTGCCATTTTCATGATGGAACCCTCTCTGCAGTGGACGGAGTCCTGGCACCACCCTGGCCCCCGCGTCTGGGGCAGTGGACGGCCCAGGACACAGTGTCAGCACGTGAGTGGCAGCAGAGAGGGCGGGTGAGGTCAGAGCGGGCTCCTTCCCCACATGTTATAGGATGACGAAGCACCCAGAGCTTAAGAAAACCGCCCCCTGGCAGGGAGAGCGGAGGCACCCTGCTCATCAGCAAATGCCTGACCTGGCAAAAACGTGTAGAAAAATAAAAATAAACTTTATCCCTGAATGCAGTGAAGACCCTTCCTCCTGCCCCACCCCCCTTCCTGCAGCGAGTCCCAGAATTCGCCCAGGCGGCCAATCCCTCCCCCAGTCTATACCAAGGGCCGAGAATCCCAGGGTTGGGGCACGGCCCAGGTGGTGGGACGGGGTTCCAACACCATACATTTGGCCTGCAGGTCAAGGTGCCGCCTTCCTCCTCACGGAGGCAGGAGGGGCACAGCACGAGGGTGAGGAGGGCTGGAGGGGCAGTGGCACGGGGCAGAAGGCCAGTCAGGTGGCCTGGGAGACGAGAGGTCACGAGGAATCCAGGTGGGCACAGGAGGACGAAAAGGGGTGAACAGTGGGTCTCAGGCTGAAAGGAGCCAGGTGGACAACAGGGAAAGGGAGGATCTGGGAAAACAGGGCAAGGGAGGCCCAGCATTCTCAGAGTAACATAATGGGGCTGCTTGCTGGGAAGGTCACCGGAAGTCACGAACAGGGATGTGCAGGGGAGGGAAAGTGGGGCGGTTGACTCAGGACCATCCTAGGGGTCCTTCTTCCTCTGAGTTGGGCTTTGAGGTGCCTGTGAGCCAGGGGAGTACAGTACGAGGACGGGACTTGGCCTGGCGGCAGGGGTCGGGTGGCCTGGCCGCCTGCTGCAGGTACAGTAGTACTGGTGTTCCCGCCAGGCAGCGCTGGCCAGCAGGGAGGGCCCAGGGCGTGGGGTCAGCATCAGCACCAAACACACCTACGTCAGCCATGTGGGTGGCAGGCGAGGAACACAGCCTCGGTCAGTCTGTCAGGCGAGGAGAGCAGGGGTCCTGCAGACAGGAAAGCATAACCTGGCAGGGCCAGGCCCTGGAGAGGGCGTAGGCGCAGCCTGGGGAGGCCTCTGAGGCTGGCAGTGGTACGAGCGACAGGCACCTGGGTACCGCCCTCCAGGACGCGGAGGCGGTCAGCGCAGGCTGTGGTACAGGTAGGCCGAGGTGAAGAGGGCGTTGGTGGCCAAGCTCACGGCCAGCAGGCCCCGAACCAGGTAGGGACCGAAACGCCCTGTGCAAGGGGAGACACCGGTCAGAGGAGGCCTTAGTGGGGTGGCGGTGGCCAAGCAGCTCCAACCCTCCAGAGGAGGCAGTTTGTGGGGCCTCAGGCCACCTGTGTCCCCACCACCCACTGTGACCTACAGTGGAGGACCCTCAGCCTGTCTGTGCCTACAGCTGAGCGTTATGGGATAACGATGACCCCATCTCAGGCAAGGGAATGGGGCTGGGGTGATGACCTGCCCAGGTCCAAGAGAGACTAACTCAGGTCTGACCTCACCAAGGCCTCAAGGTCATAGGCCACAGACTCCCTACCTGTGGCCTGACCTTCTTCATCTGTACATGTGCCACCTCCCGGCCCAGGGGAGACACCAGGGTTTATCACTGACTGATCCACGCCCCAGCCCCAGCCAGCAAGCTGACGGGCAGGCTCTGAGCCAGCAGCTCAGCACATGACCTTGCAGACCAGCCCCTGGCGGGAAGACTTCAGTGTCTGCTCTAACACTGCAGCTGCGGCCACATGTAGCACTGAGGGACCAAGTTCCTAATTTCAGTGCAGTTCTATTTAAATAGCCACGTGTGGCCAGAGACTGAGAAGGTGCAGGCCCAGACCCTAGTCCTGGCAGCAAGGGGAGGCCGTCTGCGAGTCCAGACTCTGGATCCAGAGGCACCGGGAGGCTTCCACGGTTGCTGTGGTGCCCTCCAAGCTTTTCTCTCCAGCGTCACAGGCCCGATGGCTCTAGGCCCCTCTAGGAGGGGACCCTGGCTTGGATCTACACTCTCCCGAGCCCTCCCGCAGCCAGGGTGCAGACCTTTCCAGGTGGCAGCCTCCGAGCAGCCTCTGGTGGTGGTGTCCACCACACAGGTGGAAGACTGGGATGAGTCGTCCTCTTTCTTAATGGAGCGGCTGCTGCAGGCACTGCCTCCTTCCGGCATTGACCTCGTGTCTGCAGAGAGAAGGGCCAGTGGCTCAGCGGGTGCTCCCGGCCCACCCCAGGGATGGATGTGGGCAGCTCCACTTCAATTCCAAGACCAGGTGCTGGGAAGGGGGCTGCCTATCCCAACCTGCTCCCCTCCCCCGGGCAGTGGGAGGCCACATCCCTGTTCTGACCCCATACAGACCCTGGCTACAGCTGGTTTAGACCAGGAGTACAAGTACCTGCAAATGCCCATAAGAGGGACCTCTGGAGAGGGAGGCTGACAGGCAGCAGGGCAGCCTGGGGACATGGGACCTCTGCCTGGCCAGCATCCAGTCTAATGTGGTCAGATCTTTCACCACTGTTAGACACAAGCAATCTACACAACTGTGTGAAAGTCCTACATTTATTTTGGTACTGGGGAATTAAACCCAGGGCATTTAACCACTGAGCTACACCCCCAGCCCTTTTTGAGACAGGGTCTTGCTAAGTTGCTGAGGCTGGCTTTGAACTCGCCATCTTCCTGCCTCAGCCTCCCGAGCTGCTGGGATCACAGGCGTGCACCACCACACCTGGCCACAGTCCTAGAGTTTAAAGAAGCAGGTGGAGTGGTGCATACCTATAATTCAGTGACTTGGGAGGCTAAGGCAGAAGCATCCCAAGTCCAAGATCAGACCCAACAACTTGGCAAGACCCTGTCTCAAAATAACGAATGAAAAGTGCACGATGTGGTTCAGTGGCTAAGTGCCCTGGGTTCAATCCCTGGTTACAAAAAAATGAAAACAGAAAAAAGAAAAGATTTTAAAGGAGCCTAATTTGGGCTGGAGCAATGGCTCAGCGGTTACGGTGCTTGCCTGTCATGTGCGAGGACATGGGTTTGAACCCTGGCACCATGTACACAATGAAGTGTTGGAGCAACGAAAGCCACATGAAAACCTAAATTTAAAAAAATTCCCCTCTGCCAGTATTGGGGATTGAACCCAGGGCCTTGCACATGCTAGGCAAACACTTTGCCATTGTGTCCAGCCCTAAAATTTTTAAACTTTTTTTTATTTATTTTTTTAAAGACAGAGGAAGGGGGGGAGAGAAGGAGAGAGAGAGAGAGGGAATCAACTTTAGTTTTTTTTTTTTGTTTTGTGTTCTTTTTACCCAATGTGGCTTTCATTGTGCCAATACTTAGCTGTGTATGTGGTGCTGGGGCTTGAACCCGGTGCACTCTGTCACTGAATTCCACCCCCAGCTTTTTAAAATTTGAGACAGGGTCTCACTAAGTTGCTGAGGCTGGCCCTGAACTTGTGATCCTCGTGCCTCAGGCTTCCAAGCTGCTGGGACTACAGTGTGTGCCACCAGGCTCATTCTTGAAAGTTTTTTTTTAATGCTTTGCCTACAAGAACTTTTGAGCAATACAAAAACGTCTGTGACAAGACACAGCGTGGCTGAGCATGACTGCGTTGGATGGAGGACCATCCAAAGAGAATGGAGGACCCTGAAGGTCAACTGCAAAAAACCCCAAGTAGCCAGCAGGGTACATGTCCTGGAGGGTTCAAGGTTACCAGAGGCACACTGGGGGAGCCTGGAGCCTGGGAGAGTGACCACAGAGAGCCCCCATCGCAGTACTGGTGGCCTCTTGGTAGAGCAGCTGTTCCCCATGGTCCCCGCCAGATGGAGGGCGTTGAGGGCCATACCCACGTGTGCTTCGAGCCCCACGCGTACCCACAGTGTGCTTCTTGCCCCGCGTGGGCTGCCTCTGGGGCAGTGGAGGAGGCTCGATGGTGAAGAGGCTGCCGTTGTGCGGGGAGTGCTCTTCTGAGCTGCTGGGGGTGTTGGGGGCCTCCCCGGAGGATGAAGGGAACAGCAGCAGCTTCTGGCCCTTCAGGTTGAGCCGGGCAGGGCTGATGAGGGGTCTGCGGTGGCGCAGGGAGCCATAGCTGGAGGCCACTGAGCTAGCCACTGAGGGCACCGGGGAAGGGAGCGGCGAGGCGGGGCAGCTCCCTGACAGCAGGGAGAAGTAATCTGCAGGAAGAAGATGACAGGACAGCAGTGGCAGCAATGCATGGACCTGTGCTGCCGGCACAGCGACGCCTCGTGCCACTCCGGTCCTGCTGCTTTTCCTTCCTTAACCATGGAAGGAAGGAGAGGTGCAGATGTGGGGGACAGCAGAGGTCACGGAGCCTCAGCTACATCCCTGGCCTTTGATTTCCGTCCACAGCCCGGTAGCTCCTTCCGCTGAGAGCAAGGGCTGGGTAGGAAGAGACGCGGGCCTGACGTAAGGTCCGCCAGCCCAAGCACGGGTGCCCGGGGCACAGAGTGCATCTAGCTGCGCATCCTGCATACCTTCTGGCCCCAGTCATCCCACAGGAACTGGCACAGGGGTGGCAGTCTCTTGCCCAGGGCCTGTTGGACCTCAAAGCTCTGGAAACCCTGGGCTTCCCAAGAGCCCTGAAGCAGCTCTCCTGTCCCCCTCTTGGCTCTTGTTCTCCTTACCTGAGAGAGGACCCTCCCCTGGTTCAGACACCCGGGAAGGTGGGCGGCTCCCGCTGAACAGGTACCCCGAGTCTGGACAGAAAGAGACACAAAGTGCATAGGCCACAGCCCTGAGTCCCAACCCTGATGCCCTGCGGACACCCACCACATGGGCATCTGATCCCTCCACTACCATCCCAGGTGCCCTGGGCACGCTCCCATCTTGAAGAGAAAGAAACTGAAAGCCCTGGTGGTCACCAGAGGCTCCAGCAGCGGATTCAAGTCTGACTTCACATTCTGTGCTCCTCTTTCCACCCAAGGCTACACCTTCAGCCATCTGAGACCCACCATCACTACTGTCCCTAGTCCCAGAGCACCTGGGCTGGAGACCACAGGACACTGAGAATGCTGCCTCTTTCCAGGGCAGGCGTCCAACGCCTGCTGAGAGCCCAGTGAGACGAAACAAGGAGCCTTGTGGAGGGGACCCACTGCTGCTCCCCTACCCAGGAGCCCTACAGGGTCAGCCTCAGGGCCCCTCCCACTCCAGGCCAGCCCAAGGGCCTGGGTAAGGGCGAAACGTGACCCGAGCATGCCAATCAGGCCTCAGGACCAGGTCTTTGGCTGGTGGAGAGGGCCTCTCCTGGCCATGGGCAGGATGCAGGGACAGGCTACTGCAGAAAGTGGCAGAGAAGAGCCAGGAGTGAGAGTCCAGGGTGGCCCAGGTCTTCCTGTTCTGAGTCACAGACCTCCCAGAACACATTCCTCAGACCCTCACCCACTGTGGAACCTGTGATTCCACTGTCCCTAGATATCCAGAGACTGGAACTCAGACCCACAGACCTCTGCTGCCCTTGCAGGAGGCTGCTGGGTCCCTTGCCTTAAGCCTTGAGAGAGATGGTTTGCCATCCTTGGGGTGGGAGGCCCTGCCGCCAAGACCTGAACTGGCTCTAGAATCACCACCCTCCTTCCAAGAGGCTCCCGACGCAAGTCCCTCTCAGTTCTGCCAGGCCCAGGGCAGGGCTAGCACCCTGGCACCGTCTGCCCTCTACACTCCAGCTGCCAGTCTAGGGCCTTGTGTGCTCCAAAACTGACTGAGCTGACGGCCACTTGTTCCACCCCCAGCCCTGATTGATGGATATGGAAAATTACCAGACATCACTCATGTGAGCCAGACAGCAAACCCCTACTCGCTGTCTGGAAATCTATAGACTTGGGCCCTTGTCGGAATCTATTGACTCGAGGGCCTAATCAGAAAAATCACGCCTTACCGAAACTCCCATTTTAACCAGAAAACTTGCGCCTTGGCCCCGTCTGCTCTACCCCAGGCCCTCTATGTCTACCCCAGGCCCTCTATGTCTACCCCAGGCCCCAGGCAGTAAGCGGCAGGTGGGTCCCAGGCGCCACTGGTTTCTCCCAAATAAACCTGAGCTACTGTGGAGCTGCTGCTCCCTCTCCCTTTTCCTTCATTTTCATCTTTCTTTACACTGATCACCCTACTCCAGAGCAGAGACAGGGTGCAGCAAGGTGCCACATCCACCCCAGGACACAGCCTTAAGTCCCAGGGAGCCAAGACTCAGGGCCTCTCAGCTGTGCCCAGCAGTGGGTGCAGGGGCAGTTCTCAGCACTGCGTTTCCTGCGCATAATAATGCTCACCGCGCAACCCAGCAAGTGCACCTGGCCTACTGTGAGGGGCGGGCACGTAGCCCACTTCACCTCCCTCAGGCCGGCACAGGGTCCCAGGAACCCCCGCAGCCAGGCAGGGTCCTCCCCACAGGGTCTGGGCTCGGATTTGCCACCCTAGTTTTACACTACTGGATATGGGAGCAAGTGCCTGCCTGCCCCCAGTGGACGGCCAGCTGGAATCATCTTATTGTTCTTTCTGGGGCTGGGAACAGGGCCTTGCACACGCCCAGCACATGCTCTACCTGAGCTGCAGCCCAGCCCCGCTTTCCATACTTTTGCAGTGCTGGGGACTGAACCCTAGGCCTCCCACATGCTAGGCAGGCGCTCTACCAGGGAGCCCTTTTTCAGTTTATGTTGAGATGGTCTGGCGGAGACTCCGCGTGCTCCACTGCACCTGGCTCATGCACCTTTTGAAGAACTAAGCACCTCTGCAAGGCTCAGGCGGGGTCTGTCCTGGAGCTGGGTCTGCAGAGGCCTGGGAGCATGAGCCCCTTCCCTGATCTAGACCCCACCAGCCCTCCTCCCCCCACCCCTGGCCTCCACCAAGGCTCAGCTCCTGATAGGAGCTCCTGAACTCCTGCTGCAGGATCTGGGTCCCCCTGACTGGGGCATTCCAAAGACCCCTCACTCCAGCTGCTGCTCACAGAGAGCCCAGAGCCCCACCAGCGCCCAGAGCTTATGCTGGGCCAGACCCTGGCTGTGACTTGCCTGCCCTGCATCCCCAAGCCTGTGCTGAGCCTGATACTGAGCTCAAGAATGTCCTCAGACATTCTCTGCAGGGGCACAGGCCACAGCACCTTCCTCCAGCAACCTGGCTCACGTCTGCTTCACAGGAACATCCAGAGTCCAGTCTCTGTATAAGGGTCACGCGTCCCCACTGCTCCTCTGAAGGCCTTGAACTGTGTCTCCCGCTCAGCTCCAACTCTGCCTCCTCCAGGGACCGACAGGGGGACCCTCCTTCATTTTGGAGCTGGCTCATACACAGCACGGTGGGAAGCAGCCAGTTTGAGGGCCCCAGGCTCAAACCGGACTCTCAGCAGCAGTGGGACCTTGGGCGCTTAGGACCCTGACTGTACTTTACCAAGACTGGTGCCCATAATTCAGAAAAAAGAAACTGGATTAACCAAGATGCACCCGCATTCTGCCTCAAAGTTCCCCTGCCACTTAAGTCCCCCTCCCCGCCAGGAGGGAGGAGGATCAACTACGAGGCCTCCTGGTCAGTGAGGATCACTCAGGCACTCGGGCCCTGGGCACGCTTCAAACCACATTAATTTATTATCAACTTAGAAGATATAGCTGGGGAAGGCGAGGGGAGACCACATCCTTCAAGGCAGGAACAGGCTTGGAGCCTTCAGAGTCCACAAGCACTGCCCCAATGCAAATGACCCCAGTGGGATCCCTGCTCCCCATCCCCAGGTCTTTGCTCGTGACAGCAGAAGTAACCCAGCAAGCCCACATTTACCAAGACCCCAGACTGCCTATGGCCCTTTCACGCATCCTAAATACACCATCAATCAACCCTGGCAAGCACCTCCAAGGTACATGCCTTGCCCCGTGCTTTGGAGGGAAACAGGTTGAGAATGGTTGAGGCCCTTGGCCGAGGGCAGATGCTGGGTGATCCCATCCCAGCTGTCCCCAGCCTGCTCCTGCCCACTGCCCACTTACCTGCTCGAGTCAGGGAAGGTATGGTTCCCAGCGAGAGGGCCCGACTGAGGCGGCCTGGCAGCGAGGAGGGCGAGGCCCGACGGGGAGACCGGAACAGCTGCTGGTTGGTGAGTGGCAGGAAGCCGGGTGGGGTGGGGATGAACAGGGATGGCGAGGAGCCTGAGACACTTGGGTTAGGCATGGCCAGGTTGGGGCTGGAGGGGAAGAGGCCAGCAGAGTCTCCTGGAAAGTACCTGTAAGGGCACATTGGGCAGAGAGAGGAAGAGGGTGAGCCTGGAAGGTTCTGGAGGCAGCCTCTGCACAACAGGGGCCCATACCTTTCCCAGGGTGCAATGTGGGCCTGAGTCAGGGTCCCATAGGAGGCGTGCATTAGTTGAAGCAGAAAAGCAGCCATCCATTCGAACTATTAAGAGCGGGTGGCTGGGAGGTACCAGCGTGACCAACCCCACCCTGCATGCCCCCTCCGACCCCTCAGCTCACTGCAAACTACCTCCACTACAGGTCTCGGCATTAAAGTGACACTGTCACCCTTGCCCTGGAACAAGAACCCAGCCCTGTGCCGCATGCTCAGTGAAGCTTAGGGGACCTGGGCTCCTTGCTGCATTCTATTCTGTGTCCAGGGCTTCCCAACAGAGCAGCAGAGTCCAGGAGACACCCTAGGCTTTCTCCCACATGGGCTGGCACCCATGTGAGGTGACAGCAGAGCACCGGGAGCCCTGCGTGCCCCAGGCATGGTTCCTGAGGCCCTCCTAGGGCTGCCCCTTGGGAAGCTGCCTCCCACTCTCTGGTCTCAGACACCAGACATGGCGCAGAGGGAGAGGCGGCCTCGCACCCCCAGTCTCAAAGGGTACAACTCAAGCTTAGAAAAGACCAGTAAATGACCGCAAGGCTGCCTGAAAGACAGGTGACAGTGTCTCTTTAACTCGAGAATGGTACAGATCACACAAGGGGACTGAGGGCCCCAGGCCAGAATGTCAACCATGCTTCTGATTAAGGCACCCGATTACAGAGGGGAGAGAGGACAGAGGCAATTAATATATTAGTCTGCCATCTGGACAGAGCTTTGGGTGTCCAGCCTTACCTCGATCCCAAGGGGAAAAGGAGCCCAGTGGACAATGTGGCAACAGATGAGCGGGGAGGCTCAGGCCCTGCGGTGAGCTTGGGGCTGGCTCATGTAACCGTGCCGTCACAAGCAAGGGCCCAGGGGATCACTAGCCACGCTACACACCACCACTGACCCAACTATTTTTCTCCTCCTCTGTCCCTTTAAGTTTATAAGTTAAGAATGGGGACAGCTGTTGACTTCTGGAGAACCATGTGACTGTTCTGATCCTTTGCAAAGAACCAGGAGGCCACCTGGACTTCAGAACCAATGGTGGGGCCAGTGTTTGCAGAACATGGGAAATGAAGGCAGAGAGTCTGCAGAGGGGCCTGGCCAACGGGGCCAGGCTGGACGTACCCAGGCTCCACCTGCTGACCTGTCCTTCAGGCCTGATGCCCAGCTCCTGGCCCCAAAACTCTTCAGAGGGCTCTGTCTCTGCAGAGGAAAGTGCCACTCAGTGGCAGAGTGCTTGCTAAGAGTACACAAGGCTCTGGGTTCGATCCCAGTACCCCCCCCCCAAAATCGGATTAAAACCAAAGAAAAAAAGGTTTTATATTCTCATTTTCGGACTGTGATACCATCTGGCAGGCAAACGCAGGGCTGTGGTTGGGACCTGAGGTCTACTGTCTCCATCGCATAGGAGCCTGGGGGAAGAGCGGGTACCCAGCCCCTGGGGAGTTAGCAGGGAGCAGCCTGACAGCAGGGTACGGGCCTTGAGGCAGGGCAGGCCTCTCCAGCAGGTGGCAGCAGGACTCTGTGCTGGGCCTTCTATGTCCACTCCTCCTGAGGCCAAGAGCCAAGGGTGACCCTGGAGTAGGAAGCCCCCAGGGACCAGTGAGCTGGTTAGGGCGGCAGAGAGAGGAGAGGGTCCCCATCAGGCTGCAGGTTTTGGAGGCAGCCAGTTGGGACCAGCGGCTCCTGGCCCCTAAGAGTCAATACCAGAAGGAGCAGTGTGCTCTGCTTTCCCCAGCCTTCTCTCGGGGGCCATCCCTCGGTTACACCCAAGAATCCCATCTGACAGATGTGTCTGATTTTGGTGCCGTGGAACATGTTGGAGGTGTCTGAAGAGCAACACCTGTCACTGTGAGGTAATTGGACCAGGAGACCCTCGAAGCACTAGGTGTGGTTTCGGCTAGGGCTCAGTTCTGCTGTGGACAAGGGTCCCCAAAGGAGCGTCCGTCCTCCTGTCATAGGAACACTGGCTCTGTCCGGCTCCAGAGAGCTGTGCAGGTATGAGTGCCTTTATGCTCAAACCCATCTCAGACAAGACTCGGGTCCTGGGATCCCCATCTGTGAGACGCCCAACTGCTCACAGTGGTAACTGTGGCCAGGGCCATTAATGCAAGGACACTTCAAGGAGCTACAGGGCCTTCTCTGCTCAGCCTCATCAAGAGCAGGAGAGATTGTTTTAAGCAGCTGTTCATTCAGATGGGAGAAATATGCAGCAAGACAAGCGAGGAGAGGTGGCCTGTGAGATCTGATGTCATCGTCACCAACTCCCAGACCTTCCACCCAGATTCCTGTGGACATGCCCATAGCCCCAACAAGCCCTCCCCACGGCCCCAGCCCTGGAAGAGGCTCAACTGAAGAAACGTGAAAGAAAACAGGAAAAGACTTGGTACCTGACGCCACCCAGAAATAGCAGGGCCCGGGAGGCATTTATTGAAAACACAGCATTCAAAACATGACGTCTACGGCAGTGTTTACAGTGATTAGGGTCACTAGACAATCATTGACAACGCTACGCAAGACAGGGGACTCGGCACCAGTTGCAGACGGGCACAGGCCCCTTTCTGGCAGGCAGGGCTGGCTCAGGGATCCTAGAGGACGGTCCTGGCGGTCTGCTCCAGGCAAGGGGCCTGCTTGGCCAGGGGTGCGGACCGCAGGCCCAGAGGGTGAAGACCGCTGAGCCTCCCTCCCTCGCGCCTCTGCAGGGACGGTCACCTCTGACCTGCCACAGTCTGATGGCGGTCCCCGGCCCACACGCCCGCTCTAGGGAGGCCTGCACCTCCTCAGCTGCTGCCAGTGACACCAGCACTGACAGAAAGACCAGAGTCCTACTGGACGTGCCTTTCCACACCCACCAAGGGCAGGAGACCCCCGCCCACCACAGCCAGCTGTTCTGAATAATTTAAGCACACACGCAGGTCCTGCTCCTACCCACGGACTGCACGGACGCAGAAATCAGTACACGTCAGCTCCTTTGAGAACACGAGACTCGTGCTACGGCGAGACCTTGCATAGCCGACTGCCCAGCACCTGCCACCGTGGGCAGCTTCACGAGGTGAAGGGACAGGCACCGCCAGGGGCAGGTACCACTGTTGGGCAGAGGGTCACGGCCTCGTCCAGCTTCCAGGGGGTTTCATCTCACCCTGCACACAGAACAAGCCGGGTCCGGGATGGCAGGGCACTGTCTGAAGTCACAGAAGACCAGATGGTCTCCTGCCCACCTGGGCTTGCCACACGCAGAAGCTGAGTAGGCCTAGAGAGTGGGTGGCTTTGCAAGACCCTCAAACTAACAGTTCATGACGGCGGGGCCTGGGTGCCACTCTCGAGCTCCCCGATGGGTGCCATGCAGAAGCTGACCAGCTACCTCCACCTGCCTATCTGCCCCGCACCTGGGCAGCTGGCCCTCTGTTGGGTGAGACCCTTATAATTGTGATCTGCTTTTGCTCTCCGTGGGTTCTGAGACAGAGGGTGGAAGAGCTGCCACACAGAGGACCATTCAGTGTGGGGCTTATGTCAAGTGACAAGTGGCAGAACACTGGCCCCTACTCAGGTGCCACCACAGGCTGCATGCAGGTGGGCCCAGCCTTGGCCCACACTCCCGCTGGGGCCCTTGCACACAGCCTCAAAGCTGAGACCTAGCTCCATACTTGGACAGCACCCCAGTTCTCAGAATAGACCCCAAGTACTACTTCACAGGACCCTCACACCCAGAGGTCAGCACTCCAGGGCCCAGGAAGAGGGGTCCACCTGTCATTTCAGATGGTTAACCAAGGTGAGGAACAGAAAGGGCCTGGTCAGGACACACAACAAGTGAGGAGCAGGAGTATGGCCCTTCCCTGGGGCAGCCCTGCCTCAGAGGAGAAGGTAAGGCTGAGGCCATGAGGCCCTGTGGCTGTCTTCCAGAGGAACGGAGGGCAAGAGCCAGAGTACCCTACATGAGCTGCTACAAGGAGGCCAGTAAGTGACAAGCCAGAGAGGTAACGACGACCTGGTGCCACTGCTTGGGCCTCTTACCTGTGCAGCTGGGGCAATCTGAGCATTTCTCAGGTACCACAGCGGGTGAGGAGAGGAGCTGGGGCACACTGCAGGCACAGGGGGAGGAGTGCTCATGACAACACTCAAGTCCCGTCCTTGCCAGCAGCAAGGGGCAGCCTTGGCCCAGTTGGCAGGCAGGGAAGCGGGCTGGTGTGTGTGCTGAGTCTCCTGCCCACAGGAGTGCCTAGGAACTACCTGGGGAGTCAAGCAGAGACTGACTGGCCTCCCTGGGCAGCGCCCCATCTGTGGCCAGGGGGGAACTTCCTGAGCACAAGAAGCAGGGGATGTTCTGCCATCCACCTCGGGAGGGGCTCACCTCACAAATCATGGTCAAGGCCAGGGTAGGCCCGAGAACTGCACTCCCCACTCCTGGGGAGGAGGCTGAGGAGCTATGCACTCTCAGGAAGGTCTCAGAGCAGGGAACGGGGCAGCAGGCTGGGAGGCAGCCCAGACACAAGCACGACCACAGGCACAGACTAGACAGGAGGTCCTACGTGATTTTGCCCTCACTCACCCTGCTGAGTGGTACCTGCCCTGCCAAGCAGCCTGAGGGGTCGAGTCCCGCAGCAAGGGCTCAGCCTCACACCCTCACCTGTGGAGTCAGCCAGGAAAGGGCTGGGGCAGGCATGTACGTGCATGCGCCTGCAGCTGCAGGGCTTGGGCTAGGGTCAGAGGCAGGCTGTGCTGCTCATGCTGGGTCACCGAGGCCATGAAAGGGTCTCAGGCCAGAAATAGCAGTAGCAGTGAGCAGTTTACAGGGCACTCGGACAGCACCTTAACTGGGGGACAGTCTGGCAGTGCTGGGAAAGAAGAGGCAGGCAGTGGAGAGGCTGGGCCAGCCTCGGGGCTCTAGGCTGGGTGGGTGGGAGGTAAGAAAGGACAAGACTGAGACGTGTCTGCTCCAGGCAGGAGTGCCACCCTGTGCCTGTCCATTCATCTGTCCTCCCCCCGCAGTCACTGCTGCTTCTCTGACCTTCGGGGCCGGAACCTCCGTGGGCCCGTTGCTTTCCTTGTAGCTATGGCTGCTGTGAAGCCCACCAGGCAGCACAGGGACGTTGTGCTGAACTTGAGCGTATCCAGCCAGGTGGGTGAGGCTGCCTGCAGGTACTGCTCAGCCAGGTGCAGCCCCAGCAGCAGGGCCCACAGGCAGGTGGAAAAGGCGTCGATTCTTCGGAGCCTGCAGGGGGACAGCAGAGGCAGGTGAGCACCCAGAGGGCAAGACAGGATCCCCCAGGCCTGCCACTTCCTGCCTCCTCCATCCACACAGGTCCTGCTCAGAGCGCAGAGTCCGGAGCCAGGAGGAATCCCTCCTCCGGCTCACATACTGCCAGCTGAACAGGTCGGCACTCCTTCTGAGCCCGTGTGCGGAGCTAGGTAAACCTCCTCAGCCACCATGTGGATCTGGCACCCCTCAGGAAGGAAGCAAGGCCCAAAGCACCTCACCTCACCCACAGGGCAGGTGATGGTGCCACTGCCCTCTAAGGCAAGTCATGTGCTGTTCTGTCACCTGCCAGACTCCCGGGCCCTGGAGAACAGACAAGTCTCATCTGGCTACATGGTGGCGTTCAGCCAGGGATGTGCAAAGCCTCTCAGCTCCATCCCAGGGAGCAAAGCAGTGCCCGTGTCCCCACCTACCTGCGCCACGGCCCTGTACGCACCTGATGCGACCAGCTAGCAGCATGGCCAGCAGGCAGGTAAGCAGGCCCAGTAGGACAACACCTATTTGGTGGCTCTGCCCGAAGGACCAGGCTTCGAGCAACTTCTCTGCTGTGTGTGTGGGCAGCAGGCCCAGCAGCTGCCGCCAGCCCTCAGCCCCAGGGGCAGTGCCATTGTCTGGCATGGCTGAGCCATTGCTGCCAGGTGGCAGAGCTGGGGGCAGGGCAGCCTCTGGGGTGAAGGGGTCACTGGAGCCATACAGCATAGTAGTCAGTAGGAAGGCACAGGCCAGGAAGGCCAGGGCACGGAGCATGATGACCTGGACCGGAGCCTTCATCATAGAGAAGCTCTGAGAAGGAGGGAGAAAGACGGGTTAGCAAGGTGCCACAAAACCACCGACAGCCACCCTGGGGAGCAAGGTGCTGGCCAGGGCCCTGCGGGACCACTGCCTGATGCTCAGCCTGGGGCTCCATGTTGGACATGCCGTTGCTTCACCTCACTCTGCCCCACCCTGTGTGGGGAGGGCGCCGCTCCTTTTGACAAATCTTTTCCACAGTGCAGGGACCTCATTCCCCCAAATAAGTTTTTTCAAACTTATTTGTCAAGTTCTTACTTGTGCTTTTAACTAGCAGTGCAATAAACACACAGAAAACTGGCAAAAATGAAGTTAAACAACACAGCCGTGAGCTACTCAGCGTAGGAGCCAGGTGGTTAGGAGGGGTCTGCCTGGTGTCCTGCTGTGCACACCCAGGAGAGCAGGGGCAGAGGTAGATGGCCAAGGTCGCGGCCCAGCCACAGACTGTCAACCACATACTCTCAGGACTCGAGGGGATGGTGTTTACTTCCAAATGGACCTGCTACTACATGTGATCTTAGTTGTTTTGTTTTTCTTTTTCAGTGCCAGAATCAAATTCAGAACCTTGTGCAGGCAAGGGCTCTCTCACTCAGCTACACCCCTAGTCCAATTTTTCAACCACCAGAATATTTCATTAACTAAACACTGTCATAAAAAATTAGTATTTTTAGGGCTACAGTGGTAGAGTGAGGACCAGGTTGGAACCCCAGCTCCACATAGCCAAGTGCCGGAGCAACAAAAACCCAGGTGAAACAAGCAAACAAGAACTAACAGCTTCAGCCAGCTACTCCCGGATCCGAATCCTGCACTGCTGCACACCAGGTGTGGGGCTCTGTGCCAGCTGCTTAGCCTCCCCAAATTCAGGAACGAGTCACAGCACCCAAGAGTAATAGCAAAGGCTATCATGAGGAACACAAGTAACAATGCTGAGAAAGTGCTCGGGGATGGCAGGGCCGCCCCAACCCGTGTTTGGGCATATAAACCACCACGATTCTGGTCGCTCTCTTTTGGAACACACACACCCTGGATGGTGACATAAAGGGACTTGGGGGGCAGGGTGGGAAGGGGGTCCCATGGGCAAGTTGTTTCCCCAGGAAGTATCGCTGAGGCCCAGCCCTTGGCAGGGGCTTCCTGCCCAGACCCAACGCCCCGGCAGCCCACAGATGCCAGTCTCAGACCTGCACGTGGGCCTGGTCGGCTTCCCGGCGCCTGAACTGGTGGCTGAGCAGCAGGGCACGCAGCTGGCGGTTCTGGTGCTTGATGTAGTACTCGACGGCTGCCTGGCACGGCCGGCACAGCTTGTACATCTGCTCCAGGTGGTGGCGGTACACCTCGATCTCCTCGTCGTACCTCCCCTGTGCACAGGGGCACAGGCTTCAGAGTCTGGGGCACCTGAGCTCCCTGTCTGCCTTGCAGGTGGGACCTGGTTCAGAACCAGGTCCTGCCACCTACAAGAGGGTGATGATGGGCAAGTACCCCCACTCTGAACCACTGCTCCTTCTGCCCCTGAATGGCGATGCAAGCTCCCAAGAGGGAGGGACAGCACAGGGCAGGGGACAGCACTACAAAGTTCTGCGCCTGGAAACCAGGAGCTCAGGGGGTGCTCCCTGCATCAGCCTCCTCTACTCAGCTCAGGTGAGCTGCAGAAGGCAGCGGCTGGGCTGCTGCTGGACTCGGCCAGACGGACAGCCCCAGCCCCGGGCCTGCTCTTACCTTGACGGAAGGTCTAAAATGCACTGGAGAGCTGCTGGCTGGGCCAAGGCCTTAGTGGGGCACCAAAGGGTTCTTTGGGCTTCTGGAATGGCCCAGAAGATTAAACCCCACCTCCAGCACCCTGGGATGCAGCACTTTATCTCCAATGTTTTAGCCTGGAGTGGCCAGGAGGTCATCAGTTTCCTCTCTTGTGGGGATCAAGTGTGCCAGAAAAGCCACCTGGGGCCAGGCCTGACTTTCTTCCCCTTTCCGTAGTCTCTCCTGCTTGGCCTGGGCTCACTTTTGTTCTTTCTCCCTCAGGCTGGCCCTGGGAAAGCTGGCGTCTCTAGGCCTCAGCTGGGGTCTGCCTCTTGAGGTCACAGGACCCCATCCAGGCAAGGGCTGAGGTGGGGTCGAGGAGGAGGAACCCCTGGATCCCATGGAGGAAGGCCCGGGGAGCAAAGTGCCCAGCACAGTCCAACTCCTAACTTCAAGTCTTCCTTCCTCTCCCATAGCTATGAGTGTCCCCCACCAGCTCAGAACTGCCCAGGTTGGGGCTGAGGGTGTAGCTCAGTGGTACAGCACTAGCTTAGCATGCATGCAGGAGACCCTGGCTTCAATCCTCAGCACCCCCACCCCTAGGAATTGCCCAGGCTGCCAATGGGTAAATGGACCTAGAGGGGCAGGGACAGGATGGCTCTTATAGACCCACTGGAGTCCAAGGCCCCATCACCCTCTGCCCAGGCAGAGGCCCTCTAGAACAGCAATCCCTGGGTTTCCATGGTGTTCCCAGGCTCAGCCCCCAGACAACAGTGACAAGACACAAGGAAAGCACACATTTGGCTCCAGCTGAGAAGGAAATCACCCGGCAGCCCTGGAATGCAGGGCCAGCCCAGGGTGGGGGAGGTGGCCTTGGGCACTGGAGGGGCCATTGTCTACTGAACAGGGGCTGGAGGTGCAGAGATGGCCCCAGCCAGTGCCTGCCCAGGTCGGTCCTGCCACCCAGCTCACCTCTTCCCGCGGTGCAAACGCCGCCAGCTGCTTGATCTTGGTGGTCTGGTGGTGGCTGCACCTTCTGCACAGAAGCACCTGGCTGCTCACCCACTGCTGCGGCTGCACGGGACCCTGTGGCGGACGCACGCTGTTCACCACGTGGTTCAGGTGCTCCATGTACTGGGCAGGGATCGGCTTGTTGTAGTCACCGTTCTGCAGGAGGGGGACCTCCTGGTTAGTGGGAGCCCACACCCAGTTCCAGGCTGGCACAGCTAGAGGCCCCTGCAGGGTGCTGCAGTAGCTGTTCCGACACCTCACACTGAGGCCTGAAGGCCCAGATGCGAGTGAAGCCACTCAGCCTGTGCCCTAACCTGGGGCTGCCTCCTGCGCGCACACCTGGCTCCGCACAGGACCCTGCAGCTCTTGGGACCCAGTGTGCGGGCTGCCACACTCATTCATTCACACACTGTGGTGGCCAGGCAGTCAGGCAGTGGTGTCAGATGACGAAGCCTGCAGAGCCTGGACCCTCCTCCTCAAATGGGGGTGCAGTGCCAGGACAGAGAGAGGCACGCCAGGGAGCAGGTGGCCCTGAGCTGCTCTCAGAACCAGCCCCATGGCCCACCTCCCACCCAGGGCCCGCACCTCCTGGAAGCCGTTGTACTGCTCGCAGTGGGGACAGTCCCAGCAGTTGCGGTTCCCATAGGGCACCAGCGTGTCCTGGTTGCAGAACCAGCAGTTGACCATTGTGTGCGTCGGCTTCACCCTGTGGACCAAGGGGAGTGGCTTTAGTCTAGAGGACCCCAAGACCTATGCAAGGCCACCCACACCCTGCCCCAGGCCACCAGGGAAATGGTGCCAGAAGTGGCTTCCCAGCTAGAGATGCGGGCCTGCTGGAGGAAGTGCCAGTTGAAGGGGGGAACTCAAACTCCATGTGCCGCACGCCGCCCAGAAGGACCAAACGAGCAGCCACGGCTGACAGAGCCCCTTCCAAGGGGCAGTTGGACACTTATCAGATCCACATAGGGACCCGGGGCCAGACCTGGAGGACAACAGGGCCAGGGCCAGCGAGGCCACAGGCCCAAGGAGACCCAACTCAGGAGGTCCCTCCCCTACAAGTTCTTCCCAGGCTGCGGAAATGGGGCTCTCCAGAGCTTCCAGAAGGAAGGGAGCCTCCCGTGCCTCCCAGGAAAGTCCCTGGAGTGTGGGACTAGGGACTGCTGCTGGCTGGTCCCAGCCTTCCTGATGAAACAAGGGTGGACAGGACCACGGTGGTCCTCGCTGGTCACACATGCGGTGACAGGTGGGGCTGCAGGATAATCCCAGCCCAGACACTGGGGGATCTGTGTTGCGGGTCCCCTGTCCCTCTCCACCTGCCGCACTGGCTGTGGCACACAGTGCAAGGAGGGAGGCACACAGCAGCTGCTCAACAAACCCCTTCAGTCCCAGGATCTGGAGCAGCACGAGTGAAGGAAGCAGCTGCTGAGCCTGGGGGGCGCTGCCTGCTGCAGGGAGAGGGCAGCCACCATTCACAGCAGGGTGTGGCCTTTTCACCCCGAGAAAGCAGGAGAGAACTGGACGCTCTTACTCTCCCAGCCTCAGCGCTCAGGTCTGTAGAGCGACAGCACCCATGGCTTCCATGTCTCCTACAGGACTCAATGACGGAAGATACAAAGTGCTCTGAAATGCCAAGGGCCTCTGCCACTACCCTTGTCGCTGGCCTGGGGGGAAGGGTAGCCCCTGGCAAGGAGTGCATGGCTGCTGCCACCTGGCCTTGCCCCCATACTCTTCTCTGACCAAGGGCACGATAAAGGAGTTCTACCACCTGTCAGCTGGGGACAAGAAACCCCCCGCCCAGGGCCTAAGTCAACGTCAACAGACAGTAGTGACATAAGGAGTGGAGAGGTCAGGCCCCGCAGGGAAGGACCCAGGTCCACAGAGGGTGGCCCCGGTGCCCCAGCAGCCTCAGCCCACACCCCTCATCATGGCAAGGAAAGGCTGCACTCTGTGCTCCAGGGAGGGCAACCCCACCTCCTGCAATCCCCACTCCTTTCCCTCACCTGCCAAATGGGGACACCTGGAGTCCCTGCCTCGGAAAGGGCGCTGGAAGGACCCCACCAGGGAACGTACAGGAGCACTGAGCTCTGCAGGTAGCCCATGCTTGGTATTAGACAGCCTCACTGGGCACCAAAAACGGGGACAGGAACATAGGAGGCCAAGGGGCCGCCATGGCTGGAGGTGCAGAATCCACCACGTGGTGATCAGTGTGCCTAGGCAATTAGCTCTCACCCTTTATTAATTTGTACCTGTTTTATAGGCTTCTTTGTAGGTGTGCTCCGGGGTGTGTCCTGACAGCTGCTAACCAGGCAGCGTGACCTTTCTCATTGGTTCCTCCATGCCTGGGCCAAGGCCCTGCACCCACCTGCTTCTGGGTGACACCCCAACACCAAAGGCCCCTGGGTCCTGGTCTGTCTGATGGGGAAGGCCAATCCCTATGCTTGCCCTGGGAACCAATGACAGGTGAGCAGAGAGTTTAGCACCTGGGACCTGTAGAAGTCCCTCCCATCCAGAAGCACCTTGCTAGGAAAATGGCTACTAGGTTCTAGAAGGAGCCTAGGCAGGGGCTGGAGCAGTGGCTCAGCAGTTACAGCACTTGCCTGGCATGCGCAAATACACAAGTTCAAACCCCAGCACCACGCTCACAGCGAAGTCTTGGAGCAACGAGGGCCACATGAAAAACTAAATTAAAAAAAAAAAAAAAAAAGAGAGAGAGAGAAAGACAGAAAGAAAAAGGAGCCTAGGCAGGGGATTAGCCCTCGGCTGGGCCAGCAGTCAATTTCTCCTGGAGCTGGAGTATTCTCTTGTGGCCACAGAAGCTGTTGCTCACCCTGGCCAGGTGGTCTCCTGTGAGGGCAGCCCTGACAGGTGTGTGGGTGGCAGTGAGGGGCTGCTGCCTGGATCTCACAGCCACCTCCCAGGCCCACACCTCCAACACAGGGTGAACGGGAGCAATCCCACTTCACAGATCCAGGCCTAATGTGGCAGCAGCTGAGCCAGTCTCACCTGGCCTGGCTGTCGCTCAGGGAAACCCTCCACCCCTTTCCCTCAGACCCCTCAGCACCCTTCTCTCCTTCCAGCCAACAGCTATGTCCACAACTTGACCCTAGGATGCACCTTACCTGGCAGGGGACAGAGGCAAGGGAGGAAGAGCAAGGAGGCTGCCCTTGAGGCCACGGCCATGTCCCTTCAGGAGGTGGCTTGGAGGCCTATAGGCCTGGAAGCCACTCTCCCAGCTCCTGTCACCTTTATACTGAGCTCTTGGGTTGCCAGAGGGGGCCCTGCTAAGCACATGCCCTCCACGAGCCCAGGAGAGGGGAGGGCAATGAGCCTTGGCCTCTGACCACGCTGGCCCACTGCGAGCCCTGGAACAAAGCTCCAAGGTCTCCCCATGGCTCGAGAGGGGCCCATGGCTTGAGGGGCCCAGGAACCATCAGGGTGTGCCCTGCTCTGTGCCCTGCGGAGGAGACACTGGTCTCCATCAGGCCAAGAAGTGCACAGCCTGCCTAGGGGACTTGCTCTATCACCTGTGACCCTGGGCACTGTGTGCAGGCTCCAGTGGGGGACTGAAAGACTCCTCCGAGCAGATGTGGTTCCTTCAGAGGACCAGGAGAGCTGGCCTCTCTGGGAGCCTCCCTGGCCTGTCCCTGTGCTGGGTGGGCAACATGGCTATCTCATCTGACTCTAAGGACCCAAGGAGCCTCGTGGCTTCAGCCAGTGCCATCAAGGTGCAACTGGGCCCCGCGAGGACCCAGGTCTATAGTAATGCCACCACGAGAGAAACCCCAAATCTACCCCTCTGAAGACAGACCTGGCCCAGGCAGGCTCATTACCTATCAGTTCATCATGCACCACGTGAGGCTTACAGAGATGCAAGGCCTAGCAAAGCGCTCCACTTTAGTCCTGTACCTAAGGACAAGAATGACAACTCACAGGGCAGCTGATGACAGGTGCCACAGGAAAACAGCCACATGCAGGGCATCTGCTGTCACCCGGAAGAACAGGTGTGCTCAACCTAGGTGTGGTGATGCACATCTATAATACTAGCTACTCAGGAGGCCGAGGCAGGAGGATCACAAGTTTGAGGCCAGCCTGGGCAACTTAGTGAGACCCTGCCTCAAAAAATAAAAAAAGGGCTGGGGGTGTAGCTCAGTGGGAAATCTCCCCTGGGTTCAATCCACAGTACCAAAAGAAGAAAAAAGAGTGGGTGCACTCACCAGCAGGGCAAAGGGCAGAGGAGGGGCCCACAGGAGGTGCACACATCCAGGGTGCGGCACCTGCTTAGCTTGAGTGGGCAGTGGACAGTGGGTGGTGAGAAATGAACCTGGCAACACTGGGGCAGGTTGCATCTTCTTTGTCCCCAAATATGAGAAAGATGATCCCAATAAATGCCAACAATGCTGCCAGAGGCCCTCATGCAGCGTGTGACAGGTGCAGGGATGTGCTTGCAGGGGGCAAATCCCACACACGATGAGGGGACCTGACACACCTGAGCAGCAGTCAAGGGCTAGAGGCGGTGCAGGAAGCTACAGGCCATCGTGGCTACCTGGAGGCAGGGGCAAGTGTCCCAGGGCATGAGCACGTGGAGCGTGAGGCTTGGCTGACGACTGCAGAGTGGGCTGAGGCGCGGGTGACGCAGGGCAGGAAGACTGACCTCAGGGACCAATGGTAGTACCTGGCCCGCAGGAGCTGCTGCTGGGCGCAGCTCAAGTGCTCACAGAGCTGCCAGCAGCACAGAAATGGCAGCTGCTCTGGTCATTAACAATAATCAGCACAAGAGGACTCGTGGGCAAGAAGCCACGACTGGACTTGATTAGGGCTCTGGGGGGATTTTAGAGAAGTGACTACTTCCTGGGCATCTTGGCCAGCCTTAAAGTCCAGGGAAAGGCTGCGCTAGAAAAGGTAGAGAGGATGCTCCCTCCACATCCCTCAGGGCCACTTCCTGTCCTCTGCCATTTCTGTGCTGAGGCTGCAAACCACTGACCCCTCCAAGTCACCTTCCAAAGACAACTCTCCTTTCACACCCTCCCCAGGGTCATGCAAAACCCCTACTGCAGCAGAGCCAAAATTCCTCACTGTCACAGTGTTCTCCCAGCTGGCAGGAGAAAGGTGCAGCCACTTGCTGGACTGCTCTTGAGAGGACACCCAGTGCCCTGTGTGGCCATCTTTTAAGAGCATCCTGGGGAAGGATGGGTCCTTCTCTGCCCAACCAGCAGCAATAGTGCCAACCACACCTCTTCAGCCCTCTGGTGCTGTCCAGGGATGTGAAGGGACTTCTGGGCATCCACTCAGCTCCCACCACAGCCTACCCTGCACCTCACCAAGATTCCTCATTCTGTCTTGTCTCCGACAGAATGAAAGCCGTGGCTGGCCGGAGAGGGGGTACAGGGCACCTGGGAGCAGCCGCAGCACAAGACACACGAGTGCATGGCACAGTGAGCAAGCCCATCACACGCAGCCACACTCAACCCAAGTGAGCAGGTGCAGACTCTGCTCCTCAGCAGCACTCCCCATCCTGGGCTACCGAGGTGGCGCTGTCCAGGAGGAACCCGGCTTTGGTCCAGCTCTGCTGCCCACAGGCTCTGGGAATCTGAGCAGATAGCTATAGTCCCTGGTGTACCAAAGGACGGGTTCAGAGCTGCTCCAGCTTCCAGAAACGGGTGGGAATGGGACATGTGGAGACTTAGGGAGAACGACCCTTGAGTTAGAAGCTCCTTCAGTCCCCCAAGAGGCAACTCCTCCTCTGAAGACACCTGACACCCCTTCCTCTTCCAAGGTGTCCGTGACCCCACTGCTCTTTGCCCATCTCTCTGCTGATGTGGTTAAGGAAGACTTGCCAGTCAGAATTCTGGGTTCAAGCCACACAGCTGCCACTTGCTGCTGAGCGACCCTGGGCAAGTTTCTTTGCGCTCTTGACCTATGATCTGGGCTTCGTGCATCCCTTCATGTCCCTAGGATGGTCTCACAACCCAACCTTTACCCCTGAGCTTACGGAAGGTAGATCGGGTGGGAAAACAGCTGGCCAAGTCCACCCCTGCCTTGCAGAAGCAAGAGGCCACTGCACTTCTGTGCCTAACCATGGAGGCGGAAGGGGGAGCCGGTTGTGAACGTGGGGGTCTGCATGATCTCAGCCCGGCAGAGTCCCAAGCTCATCTCGGACACCTCTGAAGCAGCTTAGCTTTCCCCACCTCCAGGGGACAGTCTAGCTCGCGGTCAGGCTGCAGGTTCCAGCACAGGCAGCTTCAGTGCAAACGAGCCTCTCCTGACATCAATCTACTAGGCTTGTCGCCCCTGGGAGGCAGTGGTTGCTTCTGAAATGGCCGATGTGAGGAGTGTGTCCCCCAGCCGTGCCACGCGGGGCAAGTGTCAGCTATCATCGCCCCCTCCGACCCGCTGCAGAGGCCCAGGGCGAGGGGCCCAGGGCAGGACGCCAGGGGGCAGCGGTCTGCGCCCCTGCAGGGCGTGGGAGCACCCGCCCCGCGCGCCCGCGCCCCTTCCCGACGCGGTTCCGAACTCGATCTTCTCGGGGTGGGGGTGCGGCTGCAGAGCGGTCCCGTGCGCTCGCAAGGGGGCCGGGTTCCCGCCGCGGCCTCCGCGGGAGCCTTGGGGCCGGGGCGGGGCCGCGGCCGGGCCGCGTGGGGCCGGCCCGCGCACTCACCTACGCACGATCCGGTAGAGCAGCACGCCGGCCGCGGCGCACGCCGTGACCCCCAGGCCGCCGGCCAGACCGGCCGTGGGGCAGCGGGCCAGCAGCGCGCTCACACCTTCCATGGCTTCCGCGCGGGCGGCAGCAGCGACGGCGGCGGGCTGGGGGCGCGGGCCGCAGTGGGACGCGGGGCGGCGCGCGCGCCTGCTCGCGCCGTGACCTTCGCCGCTTTGTAGCAGGCGCGGGCCCGCCCCCTGACTCGGCGCGCTCCCGCCGCCCAGCCAATCGCGGCGCGGGGCGAGCCCTGGTGGGCGGGGCACCGGCGGAAGCGCGCGGCGCCGGCTCGGGCGCGCCCCCCGGCGTCCGGAGGCGGAAGGCGGAGCGCAGAGGCGGGCCAGTGTTCCTCCCTCCGCGCACGCGCCGGCCGCGTGGGTCCCCGAGCTCCAGCCGCCGAGAGTCGGTCCTGCCACCTCGGGCGGGCGGCTTTTCGGGCGGGCGCGGCTGCTTGTCCTTAGTCCTTTCCTCCCGCCAGTCCTGCCCTCCCAACGTCTAGCCAGACCGCGTCCGTGTGCTCAGTCCGTTTTGCTGCAAGTTGCAGATCCTGAAGCCACTAAGGCTAAAAATTAGCTCGTAGAGATGTCCAGCGACAGGGACGAGGTTGGTTAATCATAGGACAACCTTGCTTCGGAATGTAACGCAACCATTACAAAGAATCGCGGAGCTCCAGGTATTGGCCCGGAGGGACGGTGCATTTTTAAAAAGTCACATGCTGATTATTATTAGAGAGAGGGGGACAGAGAGAATCAATTTTATTTAGTTTTTCATGTGGCCTTCGTTGTTGAACACACATCCTCGCCCATGCCAAGCAAGTGCCACCGTAACTGTTGGGCCACCGCTCCAGCCCAATGCTTATTTTTATAACATTCCAAGTTTGAATAAAGCCTGTGCTTGTTGGAAGTGGAAGGTGGTTAACAATGAACTGCATACTGGTTCATTATCTCAGGTGCGACTGAAAAGAAAATTCACTTTGTGGGAGTGTCAATTACTAGAAGAAAAGCTAATAGGAAATATTTTTATATAGGCGCACACTGTGACCCCAGAACTCTACCAGTGTTTTTTTTTTTTTTAAAGGGGGAAAGAATGAGAGAGAAACAATCAACTTTTATTTAGTTTTTCCTTCTGGTCTGCGTTGCTCTGACAGTCAGTTGTATGTATGTGGTGCTGGGTTTGAATCTGGGTCCTCCTCGCTCATGCCAGGCAAGCGAGGTACCGCTGAGCCACTGCTCCAGCCCCCTTACCAGTGTTTTTGAAATCAGTATTAAGTTCTCTGTGGCAGACAGATTATTTGAGCACCAATGTCACCTTTGTTTTGCCAGTGAATAAAGTCCTTTCCCCTAACTTGTTTTGCAGCTTTGACCATCCATGAGCACACAAATATCCTAATATGTGTAGCATTCCTCCAAATGTGTGGCCTTTTTGAAGACGATTCAGTGTCTGCTTGTATCCCAAAGGAATGAGTTCACTCTGAGTGAACAACCTGTGACATTCAACTGTCACATCATTTACTAGTTTAAGCACACCCAGATCGGTGGCATCGCCTATGGATCAGATTCCTGGATGGTTTGCCAGTCCCTGCCTTTGGAGTCAGACCATTCCTGCTATAGCTTGGACCTAGAATGACACACCCCCCAACTGTTTATTAAGCCTTGGTCCCCAACCCCATACCACTGGAAGGTGGTGGAAACTAGGTGGAGCCTTGTGGGAGGGGAGGTCACTAGGGGCATGACCAAGGGGACTGAGAGACTCTGGTCTCTTCCTCTTTTTCTTTTTGCTTCTGGGGTATGAGGTGATGGTTTGCACCGCTTCCCCCCACAGGCTAATCATGGACCTCTAAAACTGAGCCAAAATAAAAACTATTCTTTTCATATCAGGCATTAGCTGACAAACAGGCTTTGGGGTCAGAACATTTCACAGGCTCCAAGGCTCTTTGCGCCTCTTTTATCCATTAATTCAACAAGTAGGACAGCAGGCTACTGTGGGTTGATTTACACTTCCCATCTGTCTCTCTGCAAGCAAGAATTCCCACTCAATATGTGGATGGTACCACATGCCTTCCAGGGTCGCCAGGATTAATTTAAATGAGAAAACACCTCACACCTTGCACAGTTCTAGGCAAAGAGGGTTTTAAAGTTACTAACGTACATGTGCGTATGCATACATATAAGATAACTTAAAGATAACGAAGTCCCAATGACTAAGCTTATGGAGCAGAAAGAACAAATGATGGTTTCTTCACTCAGCTCCAGTGGCGCCATTTCCCATTTTCAACTCCGCAGCTCCTTCCTGCTTGCTCCCTTTCCACTTTGGGGCTCAAGTTTCTTTCAAACTTACACTGGCTCAACATCAAATGTATTCATTCAAGAGTGTTTAAGTGAAAGTTAAGCAATCTAATTTTTAACCTGTAGCATAGATAAAATCTTAAGGAAAACTTCAGGTTTACTGTGAGTATAAAAACAGGAGGTTGTTGCTAAATGTCACTACCAGAAAGCTACAAGGAGCTTCTGGAATAGCAATCACTTTTCCACCGTGCACTTCAGAAGCAATGAAGCCCAGCAAGAGTGGCCCGTTTAGACTTCTAGATTACACGAGGGAGTTCAAGAACACCGACTGACTTCCCTGTGACTATAAAGATGAACAAGATCAAACCTGATTTACATTTGACTTGGAAATATTCTCCCCTCATCCCTACCAAAGTATCTGCAACATAATGTATCAGGCATTAGGATCAAATCTTTCCAGACATTCAGACTGAAAAATAACCTCCTTGTACACTCTTGTTGCAGCGGAAGAGCGAGTGGAAAGACTGTAACTTCTGTCGTGTTCCCTGATTTCCTTTAAAAGCAGGGAGTAAAATTCTGGTGCTTTGTTTTTAGGCTTTGACCAGAGGTATTTGCGCAACATCGGCACCTGTCAGAGTATGCGTGACCTCCGCAGGGGTGGACAGTCACTCCTATGCGGGGTTCCGTCTCTCCAAAGGCAGAGACCAGGGAACAGGGCCAGAGCCTGCAGAGGGAAAGGCCACTGCCCATTACATCTGACTCTCACCGCTAGGCTGGAACCGTGCATGGCCTCTGAGGCTTCACTTTGTGAGGTACGCTGAGGAGCTGGGCAACCAACAAAGTTTTTAAAATTCCCACCTTGGGTTCAAGTGGGAGAGATAAAATAGTGTCATCCAGGTTTTTTTTTTTTTCAATCTTAGCACTTAAAAGAAAAGCTTAAGTTATCAATCTGCATGAAGGCTTGGGAAAGTACAACGTCCAGAGGAAGGAGCACTAGTAAGAGTGTCCACAGCACCACCATGACATGATACTTCTCTCCCCTCTTGCAGCGGAGACTATAAAGTCAGATAAGAATACTCTGTTTCTAGGACATGTTTCACCGAAACAGTTAATCTCTTTGCTACAGTTTCACTATAAGCATAAAAGAGGACACAAACCAATGCATACTTAAATTAAATAGCATGATTTAATTTAGTTGCCTCTTAATCCTGAACCCTCTTAAGTTAAAAAAAAATAATTAACTATTAACGTTAATGAATTTCAACCTTCCAGAAAGTATGAATCCAAAAGGAAATGTCCAACAGGTGACACGAGCCAGATGCCCTGTGGCCGCTCCTGTTTCAGTCTCAGACGCTCTAAACAGCAATGGAAAAAAATCTCTAGTTTGTCAGTTTTATTCTTCTAGAGCATAAGTGTGTGGCCCACTACTGTGCCCGGTCGTCCAGCAGGTACACGATCAGCTCGTAGGTAGACAGCACGATGGCAGTGTTCGGGATCTGCCGGATGAGCTGGGCGGAGAGGCCCCTGTAGAAGGCGAGGTAGCCCTCCTCCCGGAACACCAGGCGAGCGGTCTGGATGAAGGACTTGTACTTGGTGCCCTCCTCCCGGAGCCGCGTTCTAATGACCTCTGCAGAGAGACAAACACCTGCTTTAGGCTACAGATAAAATGGGGAGAGAAGTCAAGGTCAGCGATGTCTGTCTACCTGCCATCCCAGTTGTTTGGATAGGACAGTCACACGCCTAAAAGACAGTGAAAGGGGGCTGGAGCGGTGGCTCAGCGGTTTCGGCGCTTGCCTGGCAAGCACGAGGACCCGGGTTCAAACCCCAGCACCACGTACACAACTAAGTGTTGAAGCAACTAACGCCATGTAAAAAAAACTAAATAAAGTTGTTTCTCTCTTTCTCTGTCTCTCTCACTGTCCCTCTCTCTTTAAAAAAAAAAAAAAAAAAAAAAGACAGTGAAAGGGTGAATTCACTTTAGACCATCTCATATTCCCCTCCTCAGTCCAGCTGAAAAGTCTTTCCCTCTTTTATCAACACTTTGCTCCCGACCTCCTCCCCAGGCACCCTCAGGCAGACACTGGTCACTCCCACTGACCTCTTCTCCATCAACCCTTGGGTCGCCTGGTGGTGCCCCAGCACACAGTGGAACTCGAGTCTGCTCCTATGACTGTGTGCTTTGCACTGCTGACACGCAGTAGGCTTAAAGAGCCAACTTTTCACTGTGCGATACACTAAGTGTGGGTGCTTTTTTGTTTTCTTTTTGTGGTACTGGGGATGGAACCCAGGAGCTCAAGCATGCTGGGCATATGGTCTACTACTGGGCTACTTCCTGGCCCTTTTAAACAATTTTGGGACGGAGTCTTATTAAGTTGCCCAGGGTGGGCTCAAACTTGTGATCTTCCTGCCTCAACCAACTGAGTGGGCGGGATTATAGATGTGTGCCAGTGTTCTTTTTTTTTGTTTTCAAGAGAGAGTGAAAGAGTCTATTTTTCCATCTGGCTTTTGTTTTTCCAACACTTTGTTGTATCTGTAGTGCTGGGGTTTGAACCAGGTCCTCCTGCATGCCTGGCAAACACTCTAATACTGAGCCACCTCTCCAGCCCCCAGGGTTTTTTGTTTTTGGCACCAGAGATTGAATGCAGGGGCACTTAACCACCAAGCCACATCCCCAGCCCTATCTACATTTTATTTTGAGACAGTCTCGTGAACTTGCTGAGGCTAGCTATGAAACTGCATTCCTCCCGCATCAGCCTCCCGAGTTGCTGGGATTACAGGCGTGTGCCACTGCGCCCAGCGGAGGTTGTTTTTCTTAAAGTAGGTCAGTGGGACAGTCTGATTCCTTAAAAAGTAAACTTGGCAGGCATGTGCTCAACATTCACAAGGCCCTATGTTCAATCCCCATCAAGACAGACAAACAAAACTGCTGAAAAATAAAGTCTTACTCATCACTCCATTCAAAGTGGAAGCTGAGTGATTTTTAAGTTCTGTGCCCACACAAGTGTTTTGATTCAAGGAATTTTGTGATCCATAGTTTGGGTTTCCATGAAAACATCAGAATTTTAGCAACACAGGGCCCGCATTTCTGCACACCGAGTTTCGGCCCCAGTCGGCTGCAGCTGAACCAGGCAGTTCTCACCACGCACATGATCTGTGCTCCAGTGGCTAAGGTCGATGTCACCAGTACTCACCCACCTTACCTGCAGGTAGAGGGTGAGCAGCCCTAATCTGACAATCCACCTGGAACTTGTGCAGTGCGTCATGTTGGCCAGATTAGGCTGCTTAACTGGTAAAGTCTACACACACTAGAAAACTGCAAATCCCAAGCATTTCAGATAAGGGACACTCAACCTCTATTAGCACTTCAGTGTGCGCTACGAGGTCTTGATACAGCATCACATGACAAACCTGTTAGCTGCCTGACTGCTCTGGAAGTAAAAGCCAAAACATACCGTGTGGATAAGCAACGCAGGAGGCACATCCCTTAGAAAGAGCAGCAGCTGCCATGAGTCCAAAAAAACTTGTGGAATTTTTCTCAGTTCCATTTGTGGAAGAGGCTAATGGAGCTTCTTTCAAGTACTTCTTTAAACTTTCATAAATAGCAAAGCAGATGATAGTTTCCGAGATTCCAGCATACGAGGCAGTTAACCCTCTATAGAAGCCCCGGATGCCTTCTGTCTGGTAGACGTACCGAGCGCACTGGAGTGTGTTCATCTGCTTAGAGCCCCTTATTCTGCACAAGAGAACCAAGGACAGGTCACGACAGTGATCGCCAACTGTACACAGATTATGCAAGAGGAGGAACCTGTCCTTCTTCTTCTGTGGCCAGCTGACCCCTGGCCCCCTGTGAGGCCAGCTCAACACACTGGGACAGGCCCACAGAGAAGTCTGTGTGTCTATATCAGTGGTCAGAGAGGCACATTCACAGCCTCTGACCTAACTCCAGAAAGAGCTAAGGAAGGGTGAATTCATCAGAGGAACTGTAACTGCAGTACAGTCAAAACTCTCCTCCTGCGAATAGGTAAGAGCATATGCTGTGTTAGACAGTCACGGTGACAGTGAGACACAGGCAGGTGCCCAAGAGGAAAGCAGGGCAAAATCACACGTGAAGCATAACTGCAACCTGAACCCGACGCACGCTTCAGGAAAATTCACCAAAATCCTAACAGGCTGGTGAGTTCAAAGGCTCCCTAGTCTCCACAGTGTTCCGTGTGTGCACCTGCACTGAGGACTGAACCCAGGTTCTCACATGTGGTAGGTTTTGATTCCATTATTTCTAAACTTGGTTCCTTTTTTTTTTTTTTTAAATCTAAGAGACAGGGACAGTGAGAGAGAGAGAGAGAGAGAGAGAGAGAGGGAGGGAGAAAGAGAATCAGTTTTATTTAGTTTTTCATGTGGTTTTCATTGCTCTGACACTTAGTTGTGTATGTGATTGCTGGGGTTTGAACCTGTGTCCTTGTGCATGCCAGGCAAGCGCCGTAATCGCTGAGCCAGTGCTCCAGCCCCTTGATTCCCTATCTTAATCCTTTCACAGAAAAGGTAACCTAGAGTTACTTCTCTATTGTTCTGTCTCCATTTCCCTACATTACAAGGAAAAGTATCTCTGAAACGATCAAACTTCTTTTTGTTACTTTTTTCCCTTTGGTACTAGGGATTGAACGCAGGGGTGCTTAATCACTGACCTACACCCTCAGTCATTTTTTATTTTGAGGCAGGGTCCTGCTAAGTTGCTTAGGGCCTTGCTAAGTTGCAGAGGCTGGCTTTGAACTTGTGATCCTCCTGCCTCAGCCTCCCAAGTCACTGTGATCACAGGCATGTGCCAGTGAGCCTGGCTGTTATTTCTTTTATATTCAGCCCTTTTCTATGAAACCATCCACCTCTGTTTGACTCACTGGAACACTTATTCTAAGTGCAGACTGTAGAATCATAAAATAAAACCAATTAAGAACTTTAAGCCAAACTGCTGAAATTGCATCTCTGGCCAACTGTGCTTTCTGCCTGAAGCCTTTCCTGCACCCCCTGCAACCCAGTCGCTCTCAGGATGGTGGCTGGCAGTGCTATCTTGGCATGTGCCTCCCAAGTCCCTGGGATTACAGCCACGTGTTACGGCACCTGGCTAACTGTATTTTCTTCTAAAGTTTTGTTTTTGTTTTTAAGAGAAAGGGAGAGAGAGAGAGAGAGAGAGAGAGCGAATCAGTTTTATTTAGTCTTTCATCTGGCCTTCGTTGCTCTGACATTTTGCTGTGTATGTGGTGCTGGGGTTCAAACCCACATTCTCGAGCATGCCAGGCAAGTGCCATAACCACCAAGCCACAATGCTCCAGCCCCAACTAATTTTTTTTTTTTTAAAGAGAGAGGGACAGTGAGAGAGAGAAAGAGAGAAACAATTTTTATATAGTTTTTCATGCAGCCTTCGCTGCTCTGAGACGTCGTTGGGTATGTGGTCCTGGGGTTTGAACTCGCATACCTGCGCATGCCAGGCAAGTACTGGAACTGCCAAGCCATCACTCCAGCCCCCAACTAATTGTATTTTAATGATTAACTCTGATTGCTTAAAAAACAAACAAACAAACAAACAAACAAATAAAAAACTTTATTCTAAAAAAGGCCTGCAGGCTTCCCCAGAACACCAGAGTAATCCACAGGGCAAAAATTATTAACTCCCAGCCAGAGATTAGGGCAGAAATCTAGCATATCTGAAGACCTTATTGCGATTCCCCTCTGGGGCCTAAAGGCTTGTGCTCTTCTGCCATTTCTGGCATCCTCCCCTGAAAGGCGAAGCCTGCACGCGGCCATCTGAGAGGACTGTCGGAGAAGGAGGTCAGTGTGCCCAGTGCACTTCCCACCTTCTCCTGTGTGTCATCTCTGTGGTCCGCCTCTCTCCACAATGCTTACGGTACAGATCTCAAAAGGTATTTCTACATATGCTTTGATTGAGGAAAAAAAAAACAAAACCAGAAGGGGATGGCTAAAGATTCCTACATCTAACTCCATCGCTAGAATTGGGGAAGGAAAAATCCTCCATAATTCTGACATGAAGGAAGAACAATCAGTAACTTACTTTCGTTCCAGCTGCATCCGGGTTTTAACCATCCATATAGGATTCATTAAGGAGTTTGTGACAAAGGCTGGAAGAAAAAACAACAGTCATCGCTGAGCACTGGGTGCTGATCAAAGCTGTCCACGCCACACAACAGCTTCTGAAACCAGCACTGCAGTGGCCCAACAGAGCTGGACAGAGAGGCAGCTCTGCTGCAGAAGGAAGCTGCAGGCCCAAGAGGGTGCTCATCCTCCTAGAGCCTGCATCTCTCCCACCCCTAGGTGGTGCTGCTGGCGCTTCTCCTAGAGCAAGTCCCAGGGTAAGAACTGTGAGCACAACTTACAAGCTTCAGATCCTGAACGGATTTGTTCTTAAAAAGTTGCTGATTTAATCCAAAGATTACCCTATATCTAATTTGAAAAAAAGGAATTAAATTTCTATTCATCTGAATTCAAACTTAGAAATTTTAAAATTCGACCAACTATTTTAGGAAATGATGTATTATTGAGGCTGACCTGCCTAGAGGAATTGTCTCAACTTTGCTCATCTTTCCAAACCAGCTGAAAAGGGTCACGCTATGCTATCAGCCTGGCTCCTCTGACACCTCACCCAGAGACCTGGTTAAGCAGCTGAACTAGACACTAGGAAGACACTCAGAAAGCTCCCGGAAGGGCTGTTTTATTTGCCCAGGTGCTTGGGGTTAGTAGCTTATGGCTACGCTAGCTCGCCGTGGGTCGCTCCCTGGCTGCGAGTTACTCGGCTCCGCTCAAGTGGAGGTGCCTCTCAAGTGGGAAGCAGCTCTGCTAAACAGCTGGTTCAGGGTGTATAAGCCATGATTTCTGAACTTGGTTCAAGTGGGCTGCTAGCACATTTACGGGGAGTAACAGAGGCAAATGAAACGATGCTTACACCTTGCAGTCTGGCAGAAGGTGGACACTTTCTAAAATCCAACTTGAAGTGGACACACACCTCTGATTAAAGACAGATCTTCTCTTGGCAATCTGCCTGGTACCTCCTGAGGGCTCTACAGGGAGTGGAGTGACTCCCTCCAGAGAGAACAAGCTCTCTGCCTTGTGGCAGCCTCCTGAAAACAGCCCCGCCCCAATCCTAGCTGCACACTCCAGGTGTCAGGGGCAGATGGGCCCAACCAGATCCTGGAGGTCACAAAGAAAGCAGCACTTATTTTAGAAAATAATGGGAAAAGTAGAAAGACATGAAAAACATGGTAAAAATTAACAACAAATACTACCAGCAGCATGCAAGAGAGTGTGTGAACTTTGAGGGAGAATAAAAAGCTTGAGTGGTCAGAGAAAATGGAATCAAGCTACAATCTGCTCTCAACACAAAGCTTTTGAAAATGATTTTAGGTCAAAAAGAACGGAAAGTGAATTTCCAATTCCGGAGGACAAAACAACACATGCTTCAGGAAGCGAGAGCCTTTTAACTCACTCGTAGGGTAACATACCTGCAGAGCCAGCCGAGAAAATATGCACAATATTGCTATTAGGCACGAAAATGCCATTAAATTGCTCTTTGGCTTTGGAGTAACATGCAAAGTACACAGCCCTGTTAGAACAAAGAGAGAACGCTATAAAGAAATCATTATGGCACTACAAAACATATATGGGATATAATAAATGACATGGGAGACGCCACATGAAAGCTCCAGCTCACCTGTGCTAAACCCTAAACCTGCCCTAGCAGTTCGTGCCTGCCCGCCAGGAATTACTCCGTTTTTGACAGAAGTGCCCAAAACAATTGAGGAAAACAAGATTTTGGTAGTATGTGTGTGAAGTCCTCCATGCTCTTCATTTTGGATAAATGCTAACTCGTTAAAACAACAATATAGGGCTGGAGCGGTGGCTCGGCAGTTACTGCGCTTGCCCGGCATGCACGAGTATGCGAGTTCGAACCCCAGCACCACGTACACAACGAAGGCTTGGAGCAATGAAAGCCACATGAAAAACTAAATAAAAATTGAGTGTCTCTCTCTCTCACTGTCTCTTTTAAAAAAAAATTATTTCTCTCTCTCACACTGTCCCTCTCTTTTTAAAAAATATATATATGTTTTAAGTTTGTAATAATTCTAAAATATACTATACATGTTATGCCAAACAAACAACAAACAAAAACATGGCAAATATAATTTGAACTGGTCTTGGAAGACTCAGGATCACAACGCCAGAGCAGTGTGTGTGTCCTTCCCCACCACCCTCCCTGCTGCTGGCACCAGGAGCAGGCTACCTGGGAGTTTGCCTGCACTGCAGGGAAAATGCTCCTTTTTTTCTTCTGGCCAAAGGCCCTGTCATATTATTTTTCATTTTAGGATCCTGACTACTGTCAAATAAAAATATTGACCACTGCTTTGGGCTAAATTCCTGCCCCAGACCCCAAGAGACCAGACAGAAAGAAAAAAAAAAAAAAAAAAAAAGAGTGACCCGTGTTGAAGCTGTCTATCTGCAAACTAGATTACCACCTGTCTCTCCAAGAGACCAGCACTAGAGAGATACTGTCCACTTTCCCCAAAAGGGGCAGTTTTGATTGGTATGATCAAGTTCCCTCTGCTTTAAGTCTTACAAAAGGGAACCTGATGTTAACCAGTGATTTTTCTACTGTTCTGTCTCCCTGACCTCACCTTATGAGAAAAGTAATTCTGAAATGTTTACTCTACTTTCTGATTTTCTTTGTTTTCTTCACATCTTCTCTTTATGAAACCAACTTCTGTTTGGTTCTTTAGAACACCTATTCTAAATTTATGAAATCAAATGCTGCCCAATTCTAGAATTGGAACTAAATCAAATCTGTAAACTAACTTGTTATAATTTTGTCCCGATGACATGGGCCAAAAAAAAAAAAAAAAAAAGTATAGACATGCTAGACGTCTCTACAGTCCCTTTAGGTCAGTGTTTCCCAGTGCATGTGAATCATCTGGGGATCTTGCTACAACAGAGGTCTGGGTGTGCCCTGAGATTACATGACTGCATGTTTCTCCCAAGCGCCCAGATAATACCACATGGCGACCACAAGCCACACTTAGGGCAGCAGTCACTTAGGAGAGATTACAGGTGAGGAGGGCAAATCAATTTTCCTACTTAATAATCAGAATCTTTCCCACACAGCGATCACTCTCACGTCATTTAGGTAAATCCACCTCGGAAGAGGGGACTGGCCGTTTGGTAGCATCGCCCTCTGGGAAGAGAGGCCCCAGCATGGACACTGCCCTCACGAGACAGCACACGTTTAATGCTTACCTTGATGGCGCAACTCCAACCAAATTTGGACCCAAGCCTCTAAAGAGTGACTTTGGTCCCTCCTTCTCCAAGATCGACCTGAATAAGAAAAGACAGACCTTTAAAACCCCTTAAGGAAGGCCCGTGCCAAATGGTGAAAAGTCAACCTTCATATCTGCTCCTTGAGGAATATAATGCTGAGGAGACCCCAGACCTCACCACATCCTGTCACGCTACACACGCAGGCTGCGGAGCTTGCCGCAAAGCCACCACCGCGCGTGTCCCACAAGCCCTCCTCACAGTGGCAAGCTGTTCAGTCTGTGCCACACCGAAATTCTATTCAGGTAGATGAGCATCTGGCCAGGGGAGGTGTCCTCAATCACCAAGTTTCCTGAGGAAAGGCTCGGAGGTTTCTCTGGGTGGACCTCTTTTGGAAATCCCTCTGTGTGTGCCAGGACTATCTACATCTTTGCCTACTGTAGAAGAGCCCTAAACAGGGATGTAAGGAACAGAAAAACCTAGTAAGTGCCATCCATCAACAGACACCGCAGCTGCTTTTGCCTCTTAGCTACTGTGAGTGCTGCTGTTCAAGGGCTCAGTGCAAATCTCTCTCTGTGATTTCTTTGGATCCAGTGAGTAGTAGCATGGCTGGGTCGCAGGGTCGTGCTGGGTCCTGAGGAATCGCTGTAGTGTTTTGCACAGGGGCTGCTCCACTGCACATTCCTACCAGCAACGGCCCAAGGGACTGAATTCCTCCATAGCCTTGTCAGCAGACCTAAAAAGTTAGCACCATTTCTGGGGCTGGAGTGGTGGCTCAGCCGGTTACAGTGCCTGCTTGGAAAGCACAAGGACACGAGTTTGAACTCCAACGACGTGTCTGACCAACTAAGCCACATGAAAAACTAAATAAAATTGATTCTCTCTTTCTCTCTCACTGTCCCTCTCTCTCTCTTTTTAAAGAGAGAAGGATGGTGTTTTCACATGGCTTTCATTGCTCTGACACTTAGTTGTGTACGTGGGTGCTGGGGTTTGAACCTGTGTACTTGCCCATGCCAGGCAAGCACTGTAACCACCAAGCCACCACTCCCTCTTTTTTTTTTTTTTAAAAGGGGGAAATCATTTATAAAACATTTCATGTGTAAAGTCATGAAAGAGTATTTGTAGAATTGATTCTAGATAATAAAGGCATTTTGAATTTTAAAAAAAGTTAATACGATTTCTGATTAAAAACAACTGAGAAGGGCTGGAGTGGTGGCTCAGCTCTTACGGTGCTTGCCTGGCATGTGTAAAGACGCAGGTTCCAACCCCAGCACCATGTACACAACAAAGTATCAGAGAAACAGAAACCTCATGAAAAAATAAATAAAATCGATTCTTAAAAAAAACAAAAAGGCAACTCGAAAAGACTAGAGTGGTGGCTCAGTGGTTACAGCACTTGCCTGGCATGCATGAGGACCTGGGTTTGAACCCCAGCACCGCGTATGCAATGGAGTGTTGGAGCAATGCAAGCCACATGAAAAACTCAATAAAATAGATTCCCTTTCTCTCTCATTGTCCCTATCTCTTAAAAAAAAAAAAAAAGAGCAACTCCGAAAACCCTAAAACAATGTAGAACATTCTTAGAGACATTTCCTCACTCCACTACAGTGATTCTTCAGGTTAGTTAAATTTATTCTTTACAAAGGCTCAATATTCTATCACCATCCAGTAGAATTCACATTGTTTTTATTGTGATCTTCTCTAATTTAATTTCCATTTTGTGTGTGTGAAAGAGATGGGAGAGAGATGCATACATACACACACATACTGGGACCGAATCCAGGGATGCTCTACCACTGAGTTACATCGCCAGTCCTATTTATTTCTTGAGACAGGATCTCCTTAAGTTTCCCAGGATTTGAGGATTGCCTCAAACTTGCAATCTTCCTGCCTCAGATTCCTAAGCAGCTGGATGACAGGGGCATGCCACTGCACCCTGCTAATCTTTTTTCTTTTTTAAAGAGAGAATCAAAATTATTTAGTTTTTCATCTGGTTTTTGTTTCTCTGACACTTAGTTGTGTAAGTGGTGCTAGGGTTCAAACCATGTCCTCACCCACGCCAGGCAAGTGCCGTAACTGCTCCAGCCCTCTACTAATCTTTTCTTATTGAGCATTTTTCTTTATTTGGTGAGTAGTACCTTCAGTCTGACAGCATTCTATGCTGATCCAGCTCACAAGTAATTGCATTCCAGTCAAAGATTTATATGTACTGTTTTACCTTCATTATGACACAACTGAGGTGTGATAAAACGATTTTACTTTATGTTAAAAGATGTTCCTGGGGCTAAAGCAGTGGCTCAGTGATACAGAACTTGCTTGGCAAGCCCAAGGATGGGGATTCAAATCCCAGAACCATGTACACAACAGAGTGTCGGAGCAATGAAAGCCACATGAAAAACTAAATAAAACTGAATCTCTCTCTCTCACTGTCCCTCTCACTTAAAAATAAATAAATAAGATGTTCCTGTAAAGCCAATAGTAAAGTGAACCCTGCCAACTCTCTCTCTACCACTCCCATATTTCCTGTGGAGAAAAGGTTTCCAAAGTCAAGGTCAAATTTTTGGTACAAGGAAGGTTAGGCTGATGTCTGGTCCATGGCATGCTGAGCTGTGTTCAAGTTCTGTCCGTGACAGCTTTTTCTTCTTCCTTAGGTACCCAGGTAACTTCTCATGCTTTAGACCCCCTGCATGTACAAACCACACCAAAATGTGCATCTCAGCTTCTCCTCTTCTAATTTTTGGATGTTCATGAAATATTTCAACTACTTAAAATAAGTCTTTATACCTTTAAGATCTTTCCTAGAGAGGAGGCTAGTAATTGGACAAGAAAAAGAAAAGATATTTGAAGTAAAAAGAAAAAATATGAAAGTATTTATGGACAGAAGGATCTTATATTGAAATATTAGGGGATCCACTAAAACGTTACTACAACAAGCAAGTCCTGCAAGGCTGTAGGATCAAGAGCAACATGGACAGATCAGTTCTATTTCTACTCAGGAGCAATGGCCACTCTGAAAACTGATATAAAAAAACAATCCCATGCTGGGTGTGATGTGCGTGTCTGCAGGCCCAACCATTTCGGAGGCAGAGGCAAAAGGATTACTTGAGCCCAGGTGTCTGAGGCTAGCCTGGGCAACACAGTGGGGCGTGTCTTAGAAACAAAACAACAAAAAAACCCCACTTCTTTACAACAGCATCAAAAGAAATAAAACATTCATCCCTGGAGACATGAACTAAATTAGCAGTTGCAGGGGACTGGGAGGAGTGGGGAATGGGAAATGACTACTAATGGATATGTTTATTTTTGGGTAATGGAAAATATTCTGAAATTAGACAGTGGTGGCAGTCACCTTACTCTGAATATACCAAAACTCACTGAACTGTAGACTTTAAAGGATGAATTTCATGGGATATGGATGTATTTCAGCAAAGCTATTCTTTTAAAAAGCAGTAAGCCAGACCTCAGTTCCATTTACATAATCCAATTACTTCAAAAAATGAGAGGGACTGCACTTTTATTTTCTAATCATGAATCTATTCCTTACTGGCAGGCAGTACTTTCAAGTGATCCCAGAACATACTTGATAGTGCGGCTGAGACTAACCCCTTTGTACACAACTCTGTGCTTGGCTCTGCCACACCTAGAATGGGGACACATCTTACACTAGCACATCCTACATTCCATTTTTCTCACATCTGAGGAAGGTCAAAGCCAATGACCTTAAAATAAGGCCCAATCACACAAAGGAATATATTTCAACAATACACAGGAAGAAGTACTGATCCGTGCAACAATAAGGACAAACCTTGAAAAAACATTAGGCTGGGGCTGGAGCGGTGGCTCAGTGGTTACAGCACTTGCCTGGCATGTGCGAGGACATGGGTTCAAACCCCAGCAGCACGTACACAACGAAGTGTCAGAGCAACAAAAGCCACATGAAAAACTAAATAAAATTGATTCTCTTTCTCTCTCTCTCTTAAAAAAAAAAGAAAAAAAAAGAAAAAAAAAAGACTAAGCGAAAGAAGCCAGACACAAGAAGCCAACATGCACCACTTCATTTATGTGAAATATCCAGAAGAGACGAATCTAGAGACGAGTCTTGGTCTTCCTCTGTTGCCCAAGGCCAGCTTAGGTTTCAAGGGATCCTCCTGCCTCTTCCTCCCAAGTGACTGGGACAAGGCACACAGCATCACACCCAGCTGAAGCGTGTGCTCTTGAACAGGAGGGTTGTGTGAATCACACCTTAATTAAGCTGTTTAAAACAATATGTAAAATCAAGGAAGGAGGAAAAACTCCCTGAAGAAAGATCTAGAGCAGTGGAGATGCCGGCAGGAACAGTTTTAAAGTGAAATTTAGTTCTTGTGCTTAACCAAATGCTTGTAACACAGTAGGTGCTAAAACTGGAAAATGGATTATGGAATAGTTGAAAAGTAGCGTATTAACAGGAAATCTCTTGAATTTGGAAACTACTGTGGCTTTCTAGAGAATACCTTTTCTCTTAGGAAATAAATGCTGGAGGAATAAGGGCAAAGGGGCGTGCCACATGGCACCCACTTTCAGATGGTTCAGAAAATGTGTATGGACAGAGCCGGAATGAAAGGGCAAACAGGCCACAGTGTTGAAAACTGGGTAAGTCCACGGAAAGGTCTAAGCAAGTCATCAGCACATTCCTCTAACTTTTCTGTAAGCCTAAAACTATTTCAAAATAAAAAGATTTGGGGCCAGGAATGAAGTTAGTTCATTGGTAGAGTATTTGTTTAGCATGTGAGGCCCTGGGATTGATCCCCCAGCACTGCAAAACACAAAAACAAAAATAAACTTAAAAAAAAAACAACAAATAAGTTTCCTATAAGCTATAAAAATAACTGAGATCATATTATAGCATAAACACAATTGTTAAGATTCCATAAATATAACACTTTTCAAAATCAAATTCATGGGATTTCCATGTATATTCACACTGGCCAAGAATAAGTCATCTGGCTCTTGATAGACATGAGAATTTAATGTTTTGAAATTAAAGTATTTTACTTTCTCAATGCAGGACTGTTTAAAAAGGCAAGCTCTCTGAATAAAAACTTTTCTCAACACCTTGAAGTGACCTACACATCTAGATGTATACTACATAATAAAGATTTTCAAATGCTAAATGTATTTGACAATTTTTTAAAGCTGAGATTCCATCTGTGGTTCCAGAAATGTACACTGTGCAGTTCTAGGAGCCATTTAAACACAATTAAGGGAATCTCTGGCTCCAGGAAGCTGGGAGCCTCTCATCCATAATGCAGCAGGGAGTTCATGTCCTCAAGTGACTCAGGCCTTTCAGGACTTGCAGGCAGCCGTCTCCATAGCTACGCATATTAACAGTTGGCAAAGAGTCAAATCTGTTATATAATCCAAACATCTAACCTATCTGGGTGTTTACAACACTTTTCTGGAACAATCAAGTTCCTACTATAAATGGTCCACTTTAGTTTTGAAAGAAGGCTTATAAGGAACCAGACTCGCTTTCCCACAGTCACTTCAACCTTCATTTGGGAAAGAAATGCAAGAAGGAATTAGGATCTTGTTTGGAGCATATCAATCTCTTTGCTAGTTTCAGACCACAATATGCTTACCATGGACTAATCCAAGACAAATATCTAAATATGTCAGTTTTTAAAAAATACAGACTAGCTCACTGATACAAACATTACTTTTTGTATTAAAAAGATACTTGAGGGCTGGAGTGGTGGCTCAGCAGCTATGACACTTGGTCTGGCATGCGCGAGGATGCGAGTTCAAACCCCAGCACCACGTACACAACGAAGTGTTGGAGCAAAGAAAACCACATGAAAAACTAAATAAAACTGGTTCTTTCTCTCTCTCACATTGTCCCTCTCTTAAATTAGAAAAAAAAAAAAAGATACTTGAAAAAAACAAAATTAAGGTACCTCAGCAGTTTAAAGAGTACCAGCCTGGTTGGAAAAAAAACCCTAAACCTTACTTTTTTAAAAAAGCAGATACTGAAATAAACATTATTCTAGTAAATTTAATGGAAAGATCCTGAATTTGTTAACACCTTGCCTTTTTTTCCTTCTTTTTGTGTAACTGTTTAAAGGATAAAAGGTATCCATTCTCCAATGGAGAATATTTTTTCTCTATTAACTTGAGCAAATGATAATTTGCATTTTGAAAAAAACCTCCTATAGACAAACTGATAAGTCTTTTAAAGCAGCATTGCTCCAAAGGCAGGCAAGCGATGAGCAGCTGAGGTTTAAGGGAAGTGACCATGTTATTCATTTGGGCTTTTTTAATTTTTGGCACTGGGGATTGAATCCAGGGGGCTCTACTACTGAGTTACATCCCCAAATGTATTTTTTAATTGAGACAGAATCTCGCTAAGTTGCCCAAGCCTTGAACTTGCAACGGGTCTGCCTCAGCCTCCCAAGCCACTAGGATTACAGGCTGCCCCTGGCTCAGAGGTGGTTAACACCTGTCCAGGTGAGATTAGAGAGGAGGTAGCTCCCACCAAGCTGGCGGACCAGTGAAAAGTGGCTTTCCTGAGACATGCAGGCTATGGTAGTCTGACTGTAGATTGCCTTAGAATTTACCCACTGGAAAACACTTAACACTGCCCTGAAGGGCCGGGAGCTTTCTTCAGATGGGAGTTAGGTAATAGGATGCTCCCTCTGTGGCCCTGGCCACCAAGAAACTCATTTAAAAATTTGATGTTTAAAAGCACAGGAACCACACAGCAGCTGTTTGTTTATATGGGGGGTGCAGCAGGAACTGTGACCTGCCCAAAGGCCTTCATTCAATGATTGCACTGAGTGCTGCCTCCGTCACAGGCCACATTCTAGGTGCATGAGGACACTTCACCAATCACAAAGGCCCCTACCTCCAAGAAGTTCATATGGGGGTGGTGAAGAGACAGAAAAGAGCATATAAATAAATAATCGGCCTGCTGGAGGAGATTGGTGCTGTGGATAGAATAAACTGGGTGGGGGGATGGGTGCGGGGATGAGTTTTAAATAGCATGGTTACTGCAAGGCCTTCCTGTGAAGGTGACAGACACATGCAGATAATATCCAGAACAAGTACCCTGTGGTAGAAAATATTCCTGGCCTTTTAAAGAACAAGGAGGATGGAAGGGTAAGGGAGGGATGTCAAGGAGGGCCGGCAGGCTGCAAGGACAGCTGTGGGTTGCGGGTTTTGTTTGGAGGAGATAGTGTCCCAGGAGGAAGGGAAATATGACAGTGGCCTGCATCAGAACATCATCAGTAGAGGTGATGAACAGTGCTCATACTGTGTATATATTCCAAAAGCAGAGCTGATAGCATCTACTGTAGGGTTGAGAGAAATAAGACTTAAGGGTCTTGGGGCTGAAGTGGTGACTCAGCGGGTACAGCATTTGCCTGGTATGTGTGAGGACCCGGGTTCAAACCCCACCACCATGTACACAACTAAGTGTCACAGCAATGAAAAACTAAATAAAATTGATTCTCTCAAAAAAAAAAAAAAAAGAAAGAAAGAAAGAAAAAACAAACAAACAAAAAACCCCTAAGGGTCTTAAGGGTGACTCTCAGGGCGCAGAGCTGTACAGCAGCAAAGATGGTGCTCTTTATCCCAGACAGGGAGACTCCAGGGGCAGCAGGGCTCAGGGAGCTAGGTTTGCACCCACCACATTCTGAATGGCTGCCCAGCTGGAGGAGCTGTGAGAAACGCTGGCACTCACAGGCGGTATTTACAACCATGAGGTGAAATGCCATCACCAAGGGCTGTAACGAGAGGAGTGGGCCAGCCTGAGCCTGGAGGTGGAGCCGCTGCGGCCAAGGAAACAGAAGGGCGGCCAGAGAGGCTGGTGCAGGACACGGTCCTGGATGTTTCCAAGCAGGGAGCTGACGGTCTCTGCAGGAGAGAGCCGAGGTGCGCAGCAGTCCAGCCTCATTCTAGGGCTTTCTTGGCTACTCGTCTCACCGCACTCTTAGCTGCTCCAAGTCCTTCTTGAAAACATGTGGCTATGCATCAGACATGACTGTGTATAGGTCTCACAGCTTCTAATCTGCATGTCCTCATCTATAAAACAGGGGTCGGAGCAGGCCCGAGAGAATACCTTAAGGCAGTTGTGAAAACAGTGAAGTACTACTAACAAAAGGAGATTTGTTTTAACCAGAGAGGGACAGGAGACAGTGAGAGAGAGAGACGGACAGAGTCAATTTTCATTTAGTTTTTCGCATGACTTTCCTTGCTCTGACATTTAGTTGTGTACGTGGTGCTGGGGTTTGAACCCGCATACTCGCACATGCCAGGCAAGTGCTGTAACTGCTGAGCCACCGCTGCAGCCCCCAAAGTAGACTTTTCTTACTTGAAAAGCATAACATCAGTGGAAGCGTACTAGAGAATCTCAAAATATATGTATCAGGCTGAGGAGATCACACTAAAGTAAAGAAAACTGCTCTCAGGAGAAAGATACTGCTTCACAGATGCTTTCCTATCACACTAAAATTTACTTAATTCCTTGCTTACATTGTAATGTGCATGTAATGGTAAGTGGTTTAAAAAGTATCCATATGTAAGAGATGTCTCACTTTGTAGCTGTGGCTACATCACCCAGTGAATGCTGTAGGTCCACCTGAACATGCTTTTATGTAGTGGGAAGATGTTTCTGCATTTTAAAAGATGGAGCAGCTCTTCTCCTTTGATCTACATTTTAATAAATTACTGTCCTACTGGGAGACACACACACGGGGAGGCAGGATTTATTGGAGATCAGACACACAAGATATTGGAGATGTGGAATACCTATCCTATGAAACTTAAAAATCAAAGCATTCCCATTTATCTTACAGGCCGATCCTTGCTAACAGCATGGCTTCTGGGTGGCAGTCTGCCGGTACATGGGTACAAACTCATGCTTTAGCAAGCATGCTGGAGGACGCTCACATTGAATGCTAGTAAAGCGGGTAAATCACCTTTCTGTTGGGCACTGCGTGCTCCTTAGGTGGAAGTTATCACGTGGGACCCAGCAAGCACCCTGCTTGCCTGCCTCTGGTGTGAACTGGCAAAACCAGTGGGAGGTGTTTTTGCAGCCACTGAGGACAGGGGCTCCTGTGTGCTGAGGTCCACTTCCTCCCTCTTCCCTGGGTTGGCCCTAACCTCCCGCTTTCGGTCTCCATTCCCCGTGTCAGTGTTTAACCTCAACTGATTCTTCTGGACTCTTCTGGAGAAGGTGTCCGGGGGGTTTCTGACCCTCTCATGTGGGTCTGGTCCCCAGCAGCTGCTCATCACCCAGCTCTGCTCAGTAAGCTAGACGCTCCCGCTCCCTCCATCACATTTGGCAGGGATGCACAGGTAGGCTTTTAAAAAAAGTACCTAAAAGCAAACCCTGCCCACATTCCCTCTACCTAGGAGGTGGCTCAGTCTAAATGGCCAGTGTGTGTGTTTGTTCGGCCTCTCCACTCACTGCTGCTTTTCCCAACTAAATCTCTACAGGAATAAACAGCAATTTCTTTCCTGAACACATCTTTTACCAGGGATAAGTTCCAGAGTCTGAGTATCCTGCAAAATTAAATTCAACTATTATTTATTGAGCATCTCTTTTTAAAGTACAGGGTAAGCTAGAAAACAGATACCGTCAAATGTTCTTCTGAGTTTTTTATTTTGCCTTAAGGTCAGAGACTGTTAAGCCAAATTTAATTTAGGAATATTTAGCTACTTTGTAAGCAAATATTTTTCCTGCAATAAAAAAAATAAAGGTGGCAGCTCGCCTAGTAATAAAACACTTCTATAAATTATTTCCAGATAAAAAGCATAATACAAAAGTATTTCATTTGCATATTATTTCCTCTCAAAATACAATTAGTCTTGTGCAATTTAAAAACTTTTATTCTCTTACTCCCTTGTTGGCTCTCAAAAGATTTGAGTAACAGTGACAATTTGAGGCAACAATCTACACAGGTTTTCTGTTTGCTTTGTAGTTTGGTTTGCTGAACTGTCCCAGGAGGATGATCACATGCACAGCAGGACCCCTGCTGCCAAGGGCACAAGGTCAGGGTTCAAAGGTACCATAAAAAACCTGGCTCTTGGAAATCTACTTAGCAATTAAAAAGGACGATATTGCAGCCTTTGAAGGTAAAGGGATGGCAATGGAAAAGATCATGCTGAGTGAAGTCAGCCAAACCAGAGAGTCAAGAACCAAATGTTTTCCTTCATTTGTGGAGGCGGGAGCTAACCTCAGGCTTGGGTGAATGGTTGTCAAACTCATGTATTAGACCCAGCAAAGGAGTAGCAACACATAATCTAGGGGAATCATAGATATGTAGAAGGGGGAGGGAGGAAAGAGGTGAGGGGGAGGGAAGAAAGATAGGGAGGGATGGGGGGAGACAATCACCAATGCGTTTTACCTCCCTGAGAATCCAAATAATATTTATACAATCATTTAATTCTGAAAAAATCACAATCTAAGCATTTGTATCGCTTGTAGGGGTGAAATATAAAAGAATCAAGAGACTGGGGTGTGGGCAACGTGGGGGTAATTCTGATTTAAGAACAAATGCATATTGCTACTTTATATACATTTATGATTGTGCAATAACTTCTTAATTAAAAAAATTAAAAAAAAAAAAAAAAAAAAAAAAAAAAAAAAAAAAAAAAAGAATCCTAGTTCTTTCTGGGCACCATAGCACAGGCCTATAATCCCAGCTTCTTGGGAGGCTGAGGCAGGCAGACAGAAGTTCATGGCCAGCCTAGGCAACTTGGGTGAGACCTTGCCTCAAAAAAAAAAAAAAAAAAGTGTATTTTGGGGGGCTGGGATGTAGCTCAGTGGCAGAGCACCCTTGGGTTCAGTGCCCAGTCCACAAAAACAACAAAAAAATCTAGTTCTTAAATATGCACTAATACAGTGACAACCGAACACTGCATCTGATGGCTTGAGGGACACTATACTGAGAGAACAGGAGTGTGCAGTGGCAAGAGCAGAGTGGACTGGACGGGACAGAACTTACTTCAGAACCTGCAGAAGTCCAGGTGTCATCGATGTTGGTCTCACCATTCCAGCTCCACTAATGGTCCCCAGATGAACCTGAGGATAATAGACGGTCCGCAGAGCAAGTCTTGAAGACTGTAACCTGGTTTTAATGACTTCTAGTGGACAAGTAAAAATAGCACCAACTGTGCCCCCGCACCTAGAAGAGAGGAGTCACAGCAGGATCAGAAGAGTGGCCTGATTCTCGGAGTGGAATGTGGTGTCTAACCTTTCTCTCAGAAAAAGGACACACATTAAAGAAAATCAAAACATGTGGGAAGTAAAATAATAAGCGGGAATTCCAGAGCTAACGTGGCAGCCCCTGCCACCATGTCCTCCTATGTTGGCACAGATACCACATCGCCTTGTGCTGGTTTCTCCTGTCCCTCTGTGTCCATGTGTAACATTTTAACCAATGTTCTACTTTGGACATCGATGACATTTTACATCTCACAACACGCTGCAAGGAATATTCCAGAAAATGCATCTTTGTACACTAACACCAACTATTCAGGTAATGCCACTACTTTGAAATTCCATGTGTACAACACAGATCTTTGGTAAAATCTGGTTCATATTTTAAAACTTTCTTCTCACTGATGATACCCTAAGTTAGCCTCCTAGAAACCAATCATGCATAGCTCAACAGACTCCAACACCAATCTAACTCATTCAAGAAAACTTGTATAACTCTCAGGGCCAACGGAAAATTGTTCAAAACAAGCTACTTCACTTACGCCATTCTTGCCTTTTATCCCTTTAAAAACCTAGTCCTCGGGGCTGGAGCAGTAGCTCGGTGGTTACGGCACTTGCCTGGCATGTTTGAGTACTTGAGTTCAAACCCCAGCACCACGTACACAATAAGTGTCCAAGGAATTAAAGTCACATGAAAAACTAAATAAAGATTGCTTCTCTCTTTAAAAAAAAAAAAAAACCCAAAAACCCCAAAACCCTAGTTCTCTTTACCCTTAATGGAACACTTATTTGGTTTTTAACTGAACCTGTATCTCATGATTTGCAAATCTATTTTCTACCTGAATAAAGACTATCCCTGCTTTTATTTTAAGAAAAAAATCTAATTCAGGTAAAGTTCTTATGTTTCCCTTCTGGAAGTTATCAATTCATGCTATTTACCTTAGGAATACCGTCTCTCTGGATCAGGGTTCCTTTAAGCCAGTCATTTCAGTACTACCCTATCAATATATTTTCATATCAAGAAATTAGCTAGCTAGGTGCAGTGGTGCATGCTTGTAATCTCAGTGGCTAGGGAGGCGACGCAGGAGGATCACAGGTTCAAAGCCAGCCTTAGCAACTTAGTGAGGCCCTGAGCAAGTTAGTGAGACCCTGTCTCAAAATTAAACATAAAAAGGGTTGGGGATGTAACCCAGTAGTAGTTAAGTGCCCCTGGGTTCAATTCCTGATACCAAAATAGCAACCAAAAAACAACCCAAAAATCAAAAACGCCCTGAATCACCACTTAAATACTTTCTTCAATACAACTCATTTATCTTAAAACACCTACTTCTGGGGGCTATAGTGGTAGCTCTGTGGCATCACGCTTGCCTGGCATGTGGGAGGACCTGGGTTCAAACCCCAGCACCACATATACAACTAAGTGTGGGAGCAAAGAACACCAGATGAAAAACTCTCTTACTCTCCCTCTCTTTAAAATCAAAACAAAAATCTACTTCCATCTTCTTTTACACAATAGGATCCACAAATGACGTTTGATAAATCATATACCATGGAAAGCCACCAGCCATACCCCCAGGACACAGGCTTTCTTCCTTGAAAAACGTGGCTCTGGTGCTGGAGCGGTGGCTCAGTGGTTTCGGCGCTTGCCTGGCAAGCACGAGGACCCGGGTTCAAACCCCAGCACCATGTATACAACTAAGTGTTGGAGCAACTAAGGCCACGTGAAAAACTGAATAAAGTTGTTTCTCTCTTTCTCTGTCTCTCACTGTCCCTCTCTTTAAAAAAAAAGAAAAAGAAAGAAAAATGTGGCTCTACAGCATGAAGATCACTTCAAGGTCAAGACCTGGGGTCCCTGCTATCAGGACCCAACAAGATCTCCAAGAGTATCTATTCTTCTGAGATTTCATGGAGATTGTTTTTAAAAGGCAAAGCATTCAAAGTAAAAGGAAAAGCATTCACTTTTAAAAGGAAAAGCATTCACTCTTCACCTTCTGGCACCTGCCACCTGCACTCGGGGAGGGGCTTCCTGCTCCTGCTGTGGGGTTGGCGGTCCAGGAAGATTCAATCAGAATCTGCCCACATCTTGGTCAGGGAAGCTAACCAAGGGAAGGACTGGTGCCGCACACGCAGCACTCCTGTTAGCTTCCTGCCTCCACCAGGGAGGGTTAGGTGTGGGAAATCAGAAGCAGCCCAACCCCTACCACACGTCCAGCAGGGCTGCAGATCGGGGCCAGCAGCCCCACAGAGCAAGCAGCAGCCTGGTAACTGAGTGCTGCCATCAACTAAAAGACCGCTTCTTCCTCCCGCAATCCTAAGCGGTAGGAACTACCAGCCCCAATTTACAAGGAAGAACCTGGCTGTTGGGAGACAAATGTACAGATGGGGGGCTGGAGCCATGGCTCAGAGGTTATGGCGCCTGCCTGGTATGTGCAAGGACGCAGGTTCAAACCCCAGCACCACGTACACAACGAAGTGTCAGAGCAACAAAAGCCACATGAAAAACTAAATAAAGTTGATTCTCTCCCACTGTCCCTCTCTCTTGAAAAAAGAAAGAAAGAAAAGAAATGTACAGGTGGTAGAGAGAGGAAATAGCCGGCTGGGGCTAGTTAGGTAAACCTGCTTTAGGTCATGTGATGATATATCCTAGCCTGGCTCTGATCTGCCACAGCAGTTTCTGGCCAGAGGGCCCAAGCCCATCAAGCACAAAGGCGCTTAAGGGGATTACAATCAGGTCGGGAAGGCGGGAAGGACAGGAACGGATATGTCTGCAACACCGGGCAACATGGCTCTTAATGAGCTTACATACTTTTTCAAAGTCTCCAAGTGTTAGACTAAACATTCAAACCAAAACCCCATTCAGGTCCCCTGTTTATACCAAGATGTCCTTTTCTGGGGTATCATGAAAAGGTAGAAATTATATAGGATTATACATAGCTAATTCAGACTTTTAAAAACTCTCATGTAGGGGCAGGGGCTGGAGCAGTGACTCAGCGGTTAGGACGCTTGCCTGGCATGTGCGAGTACGCGAGTTCGAACCCCAGCACCACATACACAATGCTGTCTCAGAGCAACAAAAGACGCATGAAAAACTAAAATAAAAATTGTTTCTCTCTTTCTCTCTCTCTCACTGTCCCTCTCTTTAAAAAAAAAAAAAAAACTCATGTATTTTTTTAATCAAGAAAGAATTGTGAGAGTTAGTGGCTCAGTGGTTGGCGTGATTCCCTGGCAAGTGTGAGGACCCAGGTTCAAACCCTGGCACCACATAATACACAACTAAGCTTCAGAGAAATAAAGGCCAGATGAAAAACCAAATAAAATTGACTTTCTCTCTCCCCCCCTCAAAAAAATTGTGAGTCTCACTTAATATTGGTGTGTGTAATTTGTGCTTAGCACTATAATGTATCTAAAGAAAACTGATATAATGGGGAACAGTTTCAAGATGAGGCTAAGAAAACCTAACTTTCTGGGCTGGAGCAGTGGCTCAGCAGTTAGAGCGTTTGCCTGGCATGCGTGAGGATCCTGGTTAGAACCCTAGCACTGTAAGGGAAGAAGGGAGTGAGGAAATAGAGGAGAGTGGCGGTGGCTCAACAGGAGCACTGGTTTACTGGGAGAGACCCGCAGAGGGGGCCCCAGGAGACTGGGACCGTCTTCCACTTACAGACCTGGGCAGACAAAGAGGACTAAGGGGAAAGATTATGGTGCTGCTAGGGAGTTGTCAGGGAAGGGTCTTTTCTTGTGATGGAGTGTTTAGGGTTTCTTTACATGAGGTGGAGTATTGTAGGTGGGTCTGGGGTTTAGGGATAGGTGGGTCTGAGGTTTAGGGATAGGTGGGTCTTGTTCTAAGATGGAGGATAAGATTCAAAATGGTGTTCAACCTCACAAACACCAATTACACAACTGTCAGAAAAACAAAAACCAGATGAAAAAATAAATAAAATTGATTTTCTTAAAAAAAAAAAAGGCTAACTTTGTTTGGCTATTCACACAAAACAAATTACTCCTCTCCATTATACTGCTAACCACATGCTTAAAAAATCCAGTATTTAGGGTGAAGATGTAACTCAGGGCTTCAGTGCATCGTGGAGGGCGAGAGGCTCTGGCTTCAATGGCCAGCAACACACTCGCACTGTAAGTAAAAATTCAAAAATTTACTTTCCAGTAGTTTTCAAAACACTGGAAAAATTATCTGCCAAGAGTAAGATAAAGAAATATCTGGTAACTAAGCATATATACATTGGTTTTTGAATGCTTGATAATGTTTCCCCCTCAACTGTATCTCTATATCCATCTAATAAAAAAATCAAATTTTTAAAACTTAAAAAAGAAAAAAGAAATATCTGGGGCTGGAGTGGTGGCTCAGAAGTTACAGCACTTGCCTGGCATGCACAAGGACATGGGTTCGAACCCCAACACCTTGTACCCATGAGGTGTTGGAGCAACAAAAACACATGAAAAACTAAATAAAATTGATTCTCTCTCTCACTGTCCCTCTCTAAAAGAAAAAAAAAATCTGAAGTCAATTTATGATGAACAACCTAACTCCAAGTCATCAAAAAAAGTGCAAAAAAAAAAAATTTCTGAAGTTTCTGTGTAAATTCTCTTATCAGAAAGACCATAAGTTCAAATCAGACACAGGTCAACCACCTTCACTTTGTTCCCAAACCAGCTGCACTCAAACTTTGGTCAACTGTCACCCGAATCTACGCCACTGATGGGAAGAGCACCAGCAGGAAGGTATCTGTCAACAAAGCTGCCCTCCAGACAGAGGGCGACCTCTCTGAGGGTGCAGGTCACTCACACCCACTAGACACGCAGTCACTGTTCTGTTGTACACTGCCACCGCAGTGGAAGGCACGGTGAGCAACAGGCACTCACAGGCTCCAGGGCCTCATCTGCAAGGCAGGAAGGTGTGGCGCCAGTCACCACAATGGAAAACGCTGCGGCAGGGCAGTGCCTGAGCAAGTCACCGCGTGCCAGGCAAGCCTCCCCTTCCCCACCTGAAAAGTCTTAGGTGTGCCTGTCCAAAAGATAGTTTTAACTCATAAAGCTGCGTCAGACACAAATTCACTACAATACTCAATTAGAAGAAATCAAGTTCTGATATCTAAGTAAAATTTCCAAAGAAGATTCTTCTGGCTGGGTGCAATAGCATATACCTGCAATCCAAGCAACTAGGGAGACTGAGGCAGGAGAATCACAGGTTAGAGGCTAGCCTGGGCAACTTGGTATATGAGACCCTGGATCAAAAAAAATGTGTTGGAGATGTCTCTCAGTGGCAAAGCATCCCTGGGTTCAATCTCCAAGTACCAAAAAGTAAATAAATAAAAATAAATAAAAACAAAAAACCAAAACAATAATAAAAACACCTTCCTGAAATTTGAAACACTTCTTAGCAGAAAATTTCAAGTTTCTTTCAGTAGAACTTATTTTTCTTTCTTCATAAACCAACACATGCAAGACATTCATGAGTCTGAGAAGATAATATGAATATGAAATACTGACTTGTTTAGATTGGCCTTTCAAATTTTTCTAAAATTATTAAACTGTAAGCGCTGGACTTTAGCCCAATGGTAGAATGTGTGTTTGAGGCTCTGGTTTCAGGTCCAGTACCCCCTCCCCCACGCAATCATTAAGTTTTTACCTTTCTAAAAAGACTCAGGTCGAAGCACTGAGGATTATCACAAATTATATTCTTTGTATAAAAAGTCTTCCTGGAGTCAGGATTCTAACCACAAATGCCTGACCCTGGAACCAGGCTCTGTGGAAGCCATGTTCCACTGTGGCTGTGTGGCATTAACCCAAATTCTCTGAAGTCTCAATTCAGAAAGGGCACAGGCGCTAGTTCTGTGGCTGGTCCCCCACCCGTAGCCTCAGCTATGCTCTGCTGAATTCCTCTTTCCTTTCTATGATATGGGCCAATGCAGTCCCACTGAAAACTTCAACCTCTAATCTGCTTCAGATTTCCCTCTACTGCTGCCAGATAGACTCATGGCACGTGGGGACTTGGCCTGCAGTCACTTTCCCCTTTTGATTTATGGTTCTTTGGGCCTGGGGACAGGGAGGAGAGGTGTGGTCCTGTCTTGTGGGTCCAGCTGGCTGGCCTCAGAGGTTACCATCTCAGTACAAATGGTGATCAACCTCACCGCAAGCGATGACGCTGGGACACATCGTCCCTCTGATCTCACCAGTGGTCCTTCCCCCAGTCCTCTACCTTACTTGGCCTGGGGACTTTGGCAGCACTAGGTGCCTTCCCTTCCTCTGGTCCATGTTCTCCTTGACAGGAAGCCAGGAGCTAATTAAGATGACCTGAGGCAGGAAGCCACCCTGTCCTTCCCCAGCCCCTTCTCACCCTGCTGGCTCACCTGGTGCAGCAGCCTCCCACCCGCAGGAAGCATGTGGCTTCCTCAGCTGCAGCCCAGACCTACTAGCAGCTGAGGACAGTGGACGGTGACAGCAGTAGGGCAGGTTTCCCCACCTCTTTAAGAGGAGGCTTCCTTTGGTTCATCTGCACACGAATGCTCAGAGGATGGGAAAAGTCACATTCAACATCCACCTCTGTGGTGACCCAGACTTGGCATCACAGAAGTTGGGGAACTGATGGATCTGACTGAACAGCAGAACTTCAGACCACTGATCTCCACAGTGGGGTGCATCCTCCACTGTGAAGACCCACTGATGTACAGAAAGAAACGCAATTTTAGCAGGGCACAGCGGGCACACCTGTGTTCCCTGCAACTCGGGAGGTGGAGGCAGAAGGAACACAGGTGCAAGGCCAGCATCTGCAATTTATTTAGTGAGCACCTCAGCAACTTAACCAGATCCTGTCTCAAAATAACAAAACAAAGGGGGCAAAGAGCCTGAGTTCAATTAGTACTGGAAAAATAAATAAATAAATAAATAAAATTTCATTTTATTTCTAATCTCCAACATTTAATTTATATTTCGTGTATACATTTTATGTATAAAATAGGACAATATAATTACACATTAAGATATGAAAAAGCATTTTAATTATAGGGCTGTGTGATTAAAATTTGAAGACTACTACTTTAGACCAATGTTCCAAGCCTGGGCAAGTTTGTCCCGGCTACAGACAGATGACATCTGGCAATGTCTGAAAATATTCTGGTATTGAAATGGGGGATAGGAGCCAGGTGCAGCAACATACACCTGTGATCCCACCTACTTAGGAGGCCGAGGCAGAAGGATCACAAGTTAGAGGCCAGCATGGGCAACTTAGCAAGGCCCTATCTTGGAATAAAAAATAAATTTTAAAAAAAGGGCTAGGGATGCAGCTCAGTGGTAGAGTTCCCCTGAGTTCAATCCCCAGTACCACAGAATAACAAAAACAAAATGCACGTGCTCACACACACCCTCACAAAGCTGGTGGTGGGAAGTTGTTACTCCATCTAGTGAGGAGAGGCCTGGGATGCTGCTCAACACTCTCCGGTGCATAGGACAACCTTCCCTGCAAAATGAAGAACTACCTAGCTAAGGTTGAGAGACTCTGTTCCACACCAACAAAATGGACCAAGGTGGTGGGCACTGCAGGCGGCCGCCAGTGTCCTTCCCCCTCTCCCTTTCTTCGCCAGATCCTCATTTGTTAAGCCTATGGTACACACAGGACTGGGCCCATTTATCGCTTGGCTCTGACTCACTTAAACCCATCAACACAACACAATCCACCTTGCCAGGCTGTCTGTTCAGAGAAGGGCATGGGATTCTGCCCAAGATGCTCAGTCTAATTCCCCTGAGGGCAAAGACCAGTTTAGAGACTGTGTCCAAGTGGGTCCAAAGAGAATTGGACTCCAGATCGTTCAGGGATGGGAGGCAGAAGCAGCTGCTGGAAGCCACTTTGTGTCTGTGCAGTGACCAACCCCATCGTGGAGCAGATGTTTCTGGGAGGCAGGGCGGGCACAGGTGGGTTCCACAGTGACACTGTCCAGCTGGTTAGATAAGCCCTCTCCTGAAGGCTGATCTTCCTCGAGTTCAGTATGCACCAATGAAGAAGCCAGTGTGAGGTCAATTTCCTACCGCTTACAATGGAAAGCCATCTAAATGAGTTTCGCCAAAACATAAAATAATTTATGCCCACACTTCAAGAGCACTTGTGGAGTTTAACTGCTACGATCTTCCCAAGAGCAGTCAGGACTAATGTTTGCAGGACACTGTTGCAGAGTGCTGATTTAAGTTTGCTCCCAGGGTAATATTGCTCTAGTTACTGATGCCTAACTAAGTCCAGCCAAAATTCTCTGGGACTCTGCACTCAGCAAACAGCAAGGATCTGAGCTGAGCAGTAGCAAGGCCGTGACAGTCGCTCAAGCACATGTCTGCGAGTGATTGTGGGAGAGTTTGGCTTTGAAGTGTATTTATTTGCCTAATTTTCTTAAAAATCTATGAAATAGGGGCTGGAGTGGTGGCTTAGCAGTAGAGCGCTTTCCTGGCACGTGTGTGGATCTGGTTTGAACCCCAGCATCACACCCACAACTAAGTAACAAGAACCAGATTAAAAAATAAATAAAATTGACTCTCTCTTTCAAAAAAAAAAAAAAATCTATGAACTACGTTTTTTTTTCTGCACTGTTTCACTTTTAATACTTGTTACCTGTTATTTAAAAAACATGGCCCCTGTTTCTCTACCTTCTTCCATTCCTCTTTTCTGGAACTGAAGTCTTGTGTTTATTATGTAAGAGCATATTAACCTTTTCTCTTTTACACCCACATAGCACTTGCTTGATTTCTCCCTGTGGATTACGCACCTCTCCTCCAGTTTATAGAAGGGCAAAGCTAGGTTTTTACTGCTACAATGTTTTTACTGCTACTGGGTTTTTCTACCATTTCTATGTGATCACACAGAACTACACCATTCTTTTTTTTTTAAGAGAGAGGGACAATGAGAGAGAATCAACTTTATTACATTTTTCATGTGGCTTTCATTGCTCTAACACTTCATTGTATACGTGGGGCTGGGGTTTGAACCCAGGTCCTTCACATGACAGGCAAGTGACATAACCACTAAGCCACTGCTCCAGCCCCAAGCAAATAGTTTTTTGTTTTTTTAATCATCGTATCTGTTTATTTCTCCTAGACTGGATGAATTGAAGATTTTCTATACCAGTTAGAAGACGGTTTCTTAAAAACTAAAAAACAGAACTGCTAGAAGGCAGAAAACGAAAATGAAGTGGCTTCAAATGGTGTAGCAAAGCATTATCACCAAGAGTCCCAGAGAAAGAGACCAGGGCATTGGCCCCGCCCACCTGTGACAGCTGTAAGACAAAGGCTGTCCCCAAAGCAAATAGTTTTTGATGCAGTCATTTCCTGTATTCCATTTCATTTGGAAAAAAAAATTGAAAATAGCATTCTAAATGAATAAAAACTCTAGTACTTTCTGAACCTTCTTTCACAAAAAGGCAAATCCAAATTAACATTACCTTATACCTATAGTTTACACAAATCTTAAAACAGAACCAAATTTGCAGTGAGTAATCAAGGTGCTACTTTTCTTTATCTGGGAAAACTTAGACCATATCAGTCTACACCCCCTGTTAAGATATATAATACCAAAAAAAAAAAAAAAGAAAAAAAAATATATAATACCAAAAACAAAAACAGAAACAAACAAAACAAAACCCAAAACACAAACACACTACCTTTCCTTCACTTATTTAATCACTGAAGACATATTGATTGGGCATCTGTAACATGCCTGGCACCGTATTTAGTAGGAGATTCCAGTGAAGAAAGCTAACATGTTTTATGGTTCCTACCCTCATGAAGCCTCTGTTCTACTGGAAAATGTCCACTCAAATACTGTAATGTATATGAACACAGTAGATGAAATCAATTTATATTCCGAGCAACACATATAAACATTCTGTACACAGCAGTATGTTCAAGTGATTATGCATACACCATATGCTTCTTTTTTGGGAGGGTGGCGGGAAGAGAAAGAGGGAATCGATTTTTATTTATTTTTTCATCTGGCCTTCATTTTTCCAACGTTTAGTAATGTATGTGGTGCTGGGGTTTGAACGCCGGTCCTTACGCATGACAGGCAAGCGCTCCAACTGCTGAGCCACCGCTCCAGCCCCCACCATATACTTTATAAAAAAAAAATGTTTAAGGATTTCACATCAGTCTTGCCTCCTCTCTACACTGTTCTCTAGGAAACAGATGAACTCCCACCATCTCAGTATTCTCCAAGGCTCCTACGGTAACCACTGGCTGACACAGATTAAATTTCTAGGGTCACAGCACCAACGTATACCTCACAACAGCTGCCCATAACAGGGGCAAAGTACTGAATTTTTAAAACATCTGTGGATGCTTTACATTTTAAGACCTTAAAGACATATCATATTCCCATTAAAATACATTTTAAAGGTTACATAAGTGTATTTGATGACAAATCAAAAAACCATGCCATAAAAATAAGACCTGAAGTATCTAGTCCAGGTCATCCACCTCTAAATCTATTTCAGGTGCTGAGCACACCTCCTAATCGCCACTGTTACTGTGCTGCAGGTAAAGGGCGTCACTGACACTAAGAGACAAGCACAACACCAGGTCCTACTCTGTGTGCAGTACACGAATCCAATTCTGGGCCTCGTGCATGCTAGGCAAGTGCTCTACCACCGAGCTACGTCGCCCCACCCAGCCCTTGTCCCTCCCCAAATTCTCGACAGCACATCAGGCCTACACACACAGCAAGGCCACTTTATAGCATCCCAGCATTTTTCTTGATGAGATGGATCAAACAGCAGAAAAGGAAGGACAGGTTTTGTTATGCAATAACAAAATCCGTGAGTACCGTTTTGACAACAATACTCCCCCGATAAGGGAAGAAAGCAGAAACCAGAAAGGTACTAACGCCAACACCAAATGAATGAAGTTCACTCTTGCGGAAATGACCTACACTCAGACAGCTTATGGATGCGGGAGGACCAAAAACGCTCTCAGTAACTGTTCCTCCACTGGTTTATCCAAAGGAAATAGAAGAAACGTGCGCCTGTAAGGATGCCCATTAGCAAGAAAGGTCATCGGAATATTACACAGCCCTGCTCTAAAAGACTATCATCCTCACAGAACTCCAGCCACGTGGCTCAAAACCGAGCCTGCCTTCTTCATCGCCCTGTCCACAGCCCAGCACAGATGGTAAATACGGATCCGTGACAAACTACTCAGAGACACACTGCCACCAGCCCTTGAAACTCAACATCTCACTAAGAAGAGAAAAATTTAAAGAACATGGAATTACTTTTTAAAATGAATATGAACTTGTATTTGTGACACATACATGCAGGGAACCTTTCCTAAAGTGTTTACTTCTAGGTATTGGTTTGTGGGTGGTTTTTTCTTCCTGTTCTCTTTGTAAAAGGCACATGCTGGATTCAAAATACAATGACAGGTTAATATGGGAGTATATTTTCTCCTTTGCAAAGCATCCAAGAAAATTTCTTTTTAAAAAATCAAAGAAATTCCAAACATTATATGCTGTTTTGGTGGAGCCTTCAATTTTTCCAGGACCTAAAATTATTTTTCACCTATTCATAGGACTGTTATACCTGACAAAAATACTTATCCAATATCATTAATTAGTGATGACATTAAATTTGTTTGGTATTATTATGTTTTCTGAAGGCTATTTAATAAGAGAAATGTGACAGATTTTAAAGGCGCTCTGACTTCTTTTCAAAAGGCTTCTAAAGGGGGCTGGGGTGGTGGCTCAGCAGTTGGAGCACTTGCCTGGCATGCCGGAGGACGCAGGTTCAAACCCCAGCACCACACACATAACTAAATGGCACAGTAACAAGGCAAAGGCCAGATGAAAAAATAAACAAAACTGATTCTCTCGCTCACTCTCCCTCTCTTACCTTATTAAAAAAAAAAAAAAAAAGCTTTTAAGGGAACTGAACTTAGGTCTTTGGAAAGATGCCAGCTTAAGAAGAGTGGAAACTGGTTACTTGGAGCAAAGCAGCAAGCACTCCCTTGGACTAGGTGAGGCAGCTGGACTGAGTGAGTTTAACTACACACTAGGTCCATTCTATACTCAGCTCCTTTAATGTTCAAAAGAAGCCCACGTAAAGTATATTAGACTTCTGGACGAATCAAAATTCAATTCGTAACTCTGGAAACATCCCTTTTGAAGATCTGTTTTCTTTCTTGAATCTGCAAAGGCAGTAATCCCAAACTGCTGCTAATGAAGGAACTGAAGTTTGTTAAATCCAATGGCTTCAGGCACTATCCTAATAAACTTCCTAATCAGTCCTGGCAGCCGTGCTGCTCGCTGCAGTTCTCCATCACAAGGTAAAAAGCCCAATGCTCCTGTAGGAAGAATCTGCAGCCAGAGGGCACTGTGAAGGGCACATGGGAGATCCTTCAAGACAGGGTCATCAGTTAACAGCCTCAGCAGTGAGACTACTCCTGGGCAGAACTCCTCCAGCTTGGAATACAAAAAAACAAACAAAAAAACCTTAAAAGATCACTTCACTAAAAATGGTTAAGTCAAAAATTACTGATAATAATTTCAAGGTAAAAAGTTCTCCTTCTTGAGCTGGAGTGGTGGCTCGGTGGTTACAGCACTTGCCTGGCATATGCAAGTACACGAGTTCAAACCCCAGCACCACATACACAACAAAGTGTCCAAGGAATGAAAGTCACTTGAAAAACTAAAGATTGCTTCTCTGTCTCTCCCCTCTTAAAAAAAAAAAAATTGAAACAAAGTTCTCCCTCTTGGCTTTAAAAACGTGGCCAATGTCCTTAAGAAAGACTCCTGTTACTCTCAAAGGAAACATCCACGAAGACATGATGGGAAGGTTGAGGGAACGACAGAAAAGAGGAACCACAAAAGTTGTCTGACGGAAGAAAATAAGGGCCCACAGCAATAGTACAAGGAGTGCAGAAGCACTTTCACCATAAGCCATCTTTGCAGCCAGTTTCTCAGCCATTACGTTTGTAATGAATATACCTAGGCATCAGTCCAGGCTGCAACCAAAATACTCGAGATGCTAATCCAGGACAAATGGTCTCCTGCAAAACGTCCTACACCTTAAAAAACCATTGTGCTAGGCCTGGGAGGTCCTCGAATAAGCCTCCAATCATCTGGAAGAAACCAAAAGGACCTAACGCCACCAACTGTGATTGTTTAAAAAATATTGGTAATACTCAAAAACGTTTCTATTTCCCTGGGCGGGGGGAGGCAGCTCCCTTCCCAGCCTTCGCACAATCAACCCTCCTCCAAACGCATCGCCCCCTCTGCACCAACTGAAGGTGCTTGAGGATGCGACAGCAGCGGCCCCTTCCCGAGCCCGCAGTCCTCCGGGGGGCCCCGCACCGAACCGTCCCACGAGTTGCACCTTCCAGGCCCCTGCGGATGTCGACACCTGCCGCGCTCTGACGGCGCGAATCACCTCCTGCACCGGCAGCCCGGAGCAGGGCTCCGAAACGCGGGCGGTCGGCGACAGGCCGCGGCGGGGACCCAGACCGGAGGGCGCCGGCCGCCCGAGCCTGGGTGGCCAGCAGGACCGCCCCCGACGACACTCACGCCGCGCGCGCGCTGTGAAACCGCCCCCGCGCGACGGGGATGGGGGCGGGGAGAGGAGGCCCCGACCCCTCCGGTCCCTCCGGGCCCCACCGCGGCCGCCGCGCTGAGCCCGCCGACGAGGCGGAGGAGGCCGCGGCGGCGGGGTGCGCGGGCTCGGCCGGAGGCTCACCCGCCGGCGAAGAGGTGAAGCAGCGTATTCTCCTTCTGCTGACTGCCCGTCGCCATGGCCGCGCCGGCTCCGCGGGCCGCCGCCTCCGCTCGAGGGATGCGCGAGGTCGCCCGGTCCTCTCGGCCGGCTGTCCTCAGGCGGCTTCCGGAGACGCCATGCGCGCGCGGGCCCCGCAGCCGGGCCTCCTCCGCGGCCTCGCCGCCGGCGCCTCACCCGCCTCTGCGGCGCGAACCCGGAGGCCAACAAGATCCCGGCGCGCGGCCGTCACGTGGCGGGGGCTGGGCCGTGACGTTACGCGGCCGCGCGGGTCGGAGGCGGGGCGCGGTGGGGGTGTGTGGCCCGATGGCGCATGCTGATTGGTCAGCATGCGGATGTGGGCGGGGAGACCGCCGTGGCTGGGGCGGGGTCGGCCCCGAGTGATCTGGGCGGGCCCAGGCCACTGCGTGGACTCCGAGAAAATTGGCAGGGGCTGCGTGGTCCCCGCTTCCAGGCCGCCAAACAGCGCGGGGCGAAGCGCAACCAGGCCGTGGGCCTCGCTTTTTCAAAAAGTTCATTTGGTGATATTTACGTGTGCAAGGAAGTATACAAATACAAATACACTATACTCACCACCCAGCTTAAGGAAAAGAATACATGATCTTTCAAATAGCATAACCTCCCAGTGCACCCCAAGTATCATTTTGTGTGGGGGGGGTTGTTGCATTTGCGATGCAGGGGATGGAATCCACGATCTTATCCATGCTAGGCCAGCTTTCTACTGCTGTGCTATACCCCAGTCCATCATTTGTGTGTGTGTGTGTGTGTGTGTGTATAGTATTATATGCTATATGTATTTTGCAATGCACTTTTTCACCTACCTTTTCTGGTCTTCTCCAGCCCAGACCATTTCTCTACTTGTATGTCTTGGGTCACTGTCAAATTCAGCCTGGCATCTCACCTCCTGGACTGGCTTGGGTAGGGCCATCTCTGGTTACCCTTGCCGCAGAGTCTATCCCATGATTCCTCTGAATATCTTCACCTATGCTTCTGCAGTTATTTCGTGGACGTATTTAAATTGTCCTTTCGGCCCTGGAATGTGGACTTCAGGAGAGCAGAGACTTTTTCCCCCCTTAATAAATGGTTGTTCCTTTTGGGTTCCTGCTGCCTAGTAAGGCCCAAGAAACTGGTGAATAAATGTCCCAAATTCAGCTGATCATTCTTCCCCTCCACCAAACCTCCTGAGCCTCTCCTATTTCCTGTTCTGGAGGTGTCTGCCAGTCTGCACAGGACCAGTGCCAGAAACTTTCCTCTTTCCTAAAACTCTCTCCTGTCTCACCAGCCCATCACTCACCTGGTTCTTCAAGCTGCTAAAATTCTCTAATAAATCCAGCTGTTTTTCTGTGTTCGCTCCACTACTACTAGGGATTTCAGGTCAGCATGACTCTTATTTCCTTTACAGCAAAAAAAGAAGAAGAAAATCTTCTGCTGTTCTCACAGGCTAAACATTACCCCTTTAGTCTGTTAGCCCTGTGGTCTTGACCTCTTCATAGGCAGTTGGTGGAGAACACCAACCTTTTATGCTCTCTTTCCTAGAGCTGCTGGAGGCAGCACCTGGACCAGCCCAAGCTGCTAGATGAGCTGTGTATAAACAGCCCAAGTAGGAAGGGAGCTGTGAGCAAACAGAAGCAGGCAGCCAATCTGTATTTGATTATGGGAACTCTTCAGAAATAACTCCCAGGCGCAGCCATCCAAAACACAAATACAGTGATTGCTCTATACGAAAGCCATTTCTCCCAGGCCTAGAAACAGGGAAGTCATGCTAGTGCTCCAAATATATGGAAAAAAGAAGGAAGGAAAAGGAAAAAAGACAAATGTGGTCTTGCTTCCTGGATCTGCTAAATCCCTTGCTTAAGTCACTTGCAAAGTCCTTGTTCATCTTAGCTGAAGATGATTCAGGAGGCAGCAGAGGAGCCTAAGGAGAGTTCTGCCAGGCTGTTAACCCAATTGCACCCCTCTGGGCAGGATTCTGAAGCAGGAGATGCCATCCTTGGCACACAGCCCTTACCTTGGCAGGTGTTTGAGGATGGGACCTAGGCTCCTAGCTCCAAGGTAGCACTGGCCTCCTTCTTTGTTTTCCCGAGGATTGTCAGTCTGGGCTGAGCTGGACACGTGAAGGGGCCTCCCCACCTCCCTGTCAATATTAACTCTGTCTTCACGTTGGAGGTTTTGCAAGGTCTTATGGATTATCTCAGATACTCAGAGTGTTGGCAGCCCTGCTGTCATTCCCTTTTTACAGATAAGCAGGATAGATTTACCCAAGGGCACCTGGCTAGCTGGGTGGCTGATGCAACCATCTTTGATTGGCTGATGTCTCTGTGCCTTTGAATGTGCCGTTCCTGCTGCCTAGGCTGCTCCCCTTCCTCTGCCTCCTGGACCTCCTCCTCCTCCTCCCTGCCATTCTAGCAAGACAGCTCAGGGACTGGCTTCTCTGTAAAGCCTCCCCATGCTCACTGAGGGGAAATCAAGTGCTTCTCCAACCTGTTCCCTACCACTCAGTGGAGGGAGTGTGATTGTGACCGCCAAACTACACATGAGGTTCCCTGGCATGCTTGTTGACGGGAATGAAGATTGGGACGTTTTCAGAAGAAATTCTGGAAATTTCTATAAAAATATAGAAATGTACACATACTGTGACCCAGCACTTCCGTATCAAGGAAGCTATCAGATTCCTTTGTACCTTCAACACATTTATTGAGCATTTACTCCTTTCACAGCAGTGCTCTAGGCTCTAGGGAAATAGCAGAGATTCAAAGGGGTCCATATCCTTAGCAAAACCATGAGCAATCAAATTCAGTAATATAGAAAACAATAATAAATCAAGACCAAATGAGGTATGACCCAGAAACGAGAAGTTGGCTGAACATTTGAAAATCCACCAACATAAATCAGCATATGAACAGAACAAAGGAGAAAACCCCCCACAGATGATCACATCAATAGATGAAGTAAAGCATTTGATGAAATAGAACCTCATTGTGGAAGCTAGAATATAAGCGGAAACAGTTTGTTAGATGGCTAACCTGACAATTACCTCAACATGTATGAATTCTTACATGATCATGGAACTGAGCTAAGATTCCTGGGGGACGTAGGGAGGGGGATACGGAGGGGGGAAGGGAATAGGAAGGACATCAAGGTGACCAGAGGGAGATAGTATGGGTGAATCTAATCCAAGAGGAACCTCCAACTTCCACGAGAAGTCCAACTAACTTGGGGCTTAAGTAAAGTGAAACATGGAACCATGGGGAACCCAAAGCGGGGAAACCATGGTCTGGCACCAGTACTGGCTTGTTCTGTCATTACAATACTGTTCTTGATTGTTTGATGATGAACCCCTCCTAATTGTAAGACCATGTCTATCGAATAAAAAAAAAAAGAAATAGAATATCATTCCTAATAAGAGCTCTCAAGAAATTGGGAACAGGAGGGAATTCTTCCATCTGATAAACAGAGCCTACAGCTGATAGACTTGACAGTGCTCTGCACTCATCATTGTGTTGGAGATCCTAGTCAGTGCAGTAAGGCAAGAAAAATAAATCAGTGGCCCGAAGTTGTGTAACAGTCTGTTGCCATCAGAGACTTCATTTTGCTTGATTCCTGTTCCCTTTTTTCCAGGATATGGCTGCCCCTCTTTTCATTCTGAAGCATTTTGCCCTCAAGCTAAGAATAGGCTGTCATTAGAAGATTATCACCTGTGGTTGATATCAAAACACCAGACTGCCTGACTCAAGCTTCTGCCTGTAACCACTAATTTGGTCCTCACATAGGTATCCCCTCCTTCCCCAGAGGCTTGGAAAGGGGCTCTGGAGACCAGTCTACCTCCCCGGGCTGCCAGCGCCCTCAGTGATGACTGCTTTCTCTTCCCCGCGTTCATCTCTTGGTTATTAATTTTTCTTTTAATGAACTTTCAAGCCAGAGTTCAGTATTAGACAAAAGGAAGAAGGAAGATTGTCTTTAGTCACAGACAATATATTGTTTACTAGACAACCCTAAGGAATCTATGTAAGAATTACTAGAACTAGGGAGTGAACTTCGTGAGGTCACAAGAAATAAACAATGTAAAAATTATTTTTGCTAGCTACAATTTGAATATGAAGTTTTAAAAATCTAGCTAGGGGGGGCTGGGGCGGTGGCTCAGCAGTTAAGTGCTTGCCTGGCATGTATGAGGACGCAGGTTCAAACCCCAGCATCATGTACACAACAAAGTGTTGGAGCAATGAAAGCCACATGGAAAACTAAATAAAATTGATTCTGTCTTTTTCTCTCTCACTGTCCCCCTCTCAAAAAAAAATCTAGTGAGGTACAGTGCACATGCTTATAATTCAGCAACTTGGGAGGCTGAAGTAGAAAGAACACAAGACCAAGACCAGCCTCAGCTACTTAGTGAGGCACTAAGCAACTAAAAGCAACTAAGAAGACCCTGTCTCCAAAAAAAAAAAAAAAAAAAAAAAAAAAAAAAAAAAAAAAAAAAAAAAAAAAAAAAAAAAAAAAAGAAAAGAAAAAAGAAAGAAAGAAAGAAAGGGCTGGGGATGCAGCTCAGTGGTAGAGCACCTTTGGTTTGATCCCCAGTACAAATAAAATAAAATAAAATAAAAATTCTACTTATAATAGCATTTTTAAAAAGAATAGAAAACAGACATCAAAGAGTACCATAGTGGGACTGGAGCAGTGGCTAAACAGTTACAGTGCTTGCCTGGCATGCACAAGGATGTGGGTTTGAATCCCAGCACCACATACACAATGAAATGTCAGAATAATGAAAAACTAAATAAAATTGATTCTCTCTTTCTCTCTCACTGTCCCTCATATGTCCTGTGACCTCTTAAAAAAAAAAAAAAAGTACCGTAGTGACTGAGAACAGATGTGTAGTTGCTTAGGGCAGGGAATGGGGAGGGACTGAGTTCAAAGAGGCCAGAGGAAACTTCTTACAATTCTGTATCCTGATGAAGGTATATGAGATAACGAGGAAAACACTCATTAAAAGTTCCTCTTATAGGGTGCATTTGATTGTATGCACATTATATCTCAATAAAGTTGATCAGATAGTAAAAAGAGCAAGGCAGATTACATATGTAAATATATATATATACCACTAAGGACTGGGGGTTTGGTGGCAGAGCATGTGCCTAGCATTAGTTGCAACTCCGGTGCACACACACAATCTGCATATATTTCAAACTTAGAGGTGAACTGCATGGGTGGTTGTACACAGAGACCGACCTGCAGAGTGGGAGGAGAAAAGCTTGTCTGGATGTTTTGTACACATTTCAGGTTTTCTTCTCCTAGTGCTGGGATGGAGCTGTGGACTCCACACAGGCTAGACGAGTGCTCCCCACTAGGCGACACCCCCAGCCCTTCCAGTTGTGAAGGGCTTGTGGCTTCCTGCTGACCTACCACAGGCCCCTTCTTGTTCTCCTCCTCCTGACTCTGGCTGTCAAACCTCTAATTGATTCTTTAATCCTTGTTTTTCTGCAAAAGCTGTGGGCTCTGAGAAAAACATCCCTCCTACCTCTGTTCCAATTCTGTGTCAGGAACTGGAAGATGCATTTTGGTTTTGCAGAGAGCCAAAGGCTGGGGCAGGGCTGGTTTCTCTTGGGAGGCCCTGTGTAGATTGGAGTAAGAGGAAGCAGAAAGGCCTACTTCCGCAGAGGGGCAGCAGGAGCAGGTGGTGGCAGAGGACAAATGCCCAGCATTCTGCTCCCTCTTTTCATTTCTCTGTAATAGATCCAGCCTGAGCATTTCCAGTGAAGTCCTCATGCGACTTTGCAAGCCAAGCCTTCTCTTTATGAAAGACCCTGGTTGTCCCCAAGGAAAAGCTGAAGCCTGTGAATCTCTCTGCCTGCCAGGCTGGAACCTGTTTTCCTGGACTTTCTGTGAGTCCTTTGTGCCTGCTCACGGTGTCCCTTAGCATTTCTTGGAAGGAAATCACCTTTGGAATCGTGCCAAGTCTAAGAGGCCCAGACTCGTGCTTCTGAAACATGTTAAATAATGCTGGGCACTTGATGGGCACAGAATGGATGGATGACACTAGCAAGTGGACGGGCCAGTGGGCAGGTACTGCTGGGGTGGACCAAGTTCCCTGTGTTCCCTCCCACTATGCCCTTTGTCCTAGCTTCTAAGAGGCAGCAGAGAACAGGGCTCTGTGGCTGAAGTTCATCTCTCTATGCCTCAGTTTCCAAACCTGTATGGTAAGGCTAGCTATGGTTTATGCTTCGGAGGGAGAGTTAATGATTCTGCCAACACTGATTATATGCTAGGCATGGTTGCAAGTCCTGATGGGACAATTGAAGTTGGAACTGTGATGTACCCCTGTTCACTGTGACAGGGAGAGGTCAAACAGCAGGCCCTCCTAGGAAGTGGCGGCTGGGATTTGAACAGAAGGCACCTCTGCGGAGGGCATGTGCTTGGCCACCTGGCTACAGGGTGTCAGACTGTGGCCGGTCCTGTGTAGGGCTTAGAGAGAGCCCTGCCTGTGGCGAGCTTTGAAGTGCAGTGGTTGTATCAGGATTCTCATGAATACCTACTCACATCCACTGAAAGGTGCAAGAACAACACAGAAGAGCAGGCTGAGTGGGAGAGAAAGTGGGTAAGGACATGCATAATTCTATCATTTATTGAGTGCCTGCTGTATGCCAGTCATGTGCAGAGGATGCAATAAAGCACAATCCCTTATCCAAAACCTAGGTGCTCTGATGATCTTAGAGAATTCAGAATTCAGACAGGGACATCTGTAGCTGTCACCAAGCACAGGAGAGTTTCGAATAGTCACACTGCAGGGGATTTAAAAACACCCTGTGGGGGGCTGGAGCACTACCTGGCCTACTCAAGGACCTCAGTTCAAATCCCAGCACAACTAAGTGTTGGAGAAACAAAGGCCAGATGAAAAAATAAATAAAATTGATTCTCTCTTTCTCTCTCTCTTTAACAAAAAAAAAAAAAAAAACCCACACACCCTGTGAACAACTTCCTGGTCAGGTAAGGTCAGGATTTGCCACCAAATGGGGTTGAGCCAGACCAGGTTCTGCAGCAAGGGACCTTTTCAGCAGTTTTGGATGGTGTGTAATGTTTCATTCCATCTCCCAACAACCCTAGGGGGCCTGAGCATTGTAAAGGATGACCAGGCCCACTGTTTCCCCACATGCCAGCAAGTCACATACATGAACTCATTTGAGCCTCCCAACAAGCCAGGTCCTCTGGTTATTCCCATTTCACAAAAGAGCAAGCTGAGCTTAAGGGAGGTTAAGGGACTTGCCCGGAATCATAATTCGAATCCAGCTACCCCTCCTTGCAGAGTGGTGGTGTTTAACTCTGAGCTAGGGGGTGGTAAGCAACCCACCAGAAGTCAAGCCAGGTGGGTTCAGACCCCAGGACCCTGGGCTCCTCTAAGCATCTGTTTCCCAGGTGTAAAGGGGTGATGGATAATAACAGAGAAAGTGCCCCATTAACATAGGCCCCATTATTGACATGTCTTTAGGCATCTGCCTTCAATATGGGTTTACGCCACATGGAGGGTGGGAAGGCTAGTGGGCAAGAGACAGGACCCTCAGCACAGAGGTGGCTTCTGAGTTCTTGTCAACAGAGCGTTGCTCCCCTCCACCTGGTAGCCAGTGCTGATGGTCCTGAATTCAGAGGGATGCCTCAGGAGCTTCAGTGTGGATGTCCCACAGGGAGATCCGTGGTATGTGTGCTCAAAGCCACGTCCAACCCTAGGAGAGGGGCAGCGCGAGGAAGAGCCAAAGGGCAGGTCTCATCTGCTCGCTCGCTCTTTCAAGCACCCCTGCCTTCAAGGAATGCTGTTTTGCTCCCCATCCTGTGCATCCTGGTGTGGGGCTCCCGGAGCAGGTGAGCTCCACAGGGGTCTTTAGTTCCATCAGGCTGGGGAGCCGAGTGCAACAGGAACCCCTGCCCTTGTCTGTGTGAGGCCTGGAGTTGGGCAGAGAGGCTGCGGGAAGCCTGTTCCCCCAGGGCTGGAGACTGGCAGGGACGGAGGGGCAGAGGAGAGCAGGGCAGGCCAGGAAGTCCAGGGATTGGCACTTTTATCCCAAGGGCAATGGGAAACCACTGAAGGTTTCAGAAGAGTCAGGGAAGTTGCTTCTGGCTGCTGTGTGGACATGAATCAGTTGGTAGAAGACTGGAATCCAGGGTCAGGGCAGAGGACATTGACAGTGCCAAAAAGAAAAGGTGATGGCCTGGACGTGGGTCGTGGCGTTGGGGGTGGAAGGAAGAGGACTGGCTGTAAGCTGACTTAGGAGGAAAACTCCCATAATGAGGCCATGGGTGGAGGTGACGCTGTAGCCCTGCAGTGGACAGCTGGGCTCATGTTAAGAGGCCACATCCTGGGAGAGCCCCTGGACATGGGGCCAGAGTCCTGCATGGGGGGGAGGGGCTGGAGACCCTGTCCCCTGGGCCTCCCTTGTGTGTGGCCTCCTCTTGGAGCTGGGGTTGGCCAGGGCCACAGCTGGCTCCTCCTCTGACCCTGCTGTGCTGCTGATCACCCTGCTTTCTCTGGACTGAGCCTGTAGGCAGAACAGGAGGTACACTAGGATACTGCTGCAGAGAGGCCGAGTCAGGTTTGGGGGGCGTTTCGGGTGCTGTTCCCCTCAGGGCAGCTTCCGCCCAGCTTACCCCTGCAGCATCTTGAGAAACCAGAATTCTCTCTGGATTCCTGCAAGACAACATGGTCGCTGGTAGACCAAGGACACAGGAGCAAAGCTGGGAGACCCAGCAGCTGGGCGCACACCATGCAGAATGGCACAGGTCTCTGCTGGGGTCGGCATTGCAGGCTGCCGAGTCACTCTCCAGCAGCTGGCTTTTCTGGGCTCAGTCACCCCAGGAGGCAGAATCAGGAGCCTTTCAGAGGGTCAAGAAGCCCTGGGATTTGAAGAATCCATGAGCTCTGGAAGTGATCCCACACTTGCTGCCCTGGAGGGGACTCCAGCTGCAGACCTGGCATTGCCACAGTCTAAGCAGAGCAGAGTCCAGGCACCACCACCCTGGGCCTGGGCAAGGGGAAGGGTCAGGTCTGCAGAAGGGAGCTGCACCCAGCTTGTGGGCAGAGAGCACTTGCCCTGTGCTGGACTTGCCGTGGCTCAGTCATTACAGCAACACCATAACGTGGGGACTATTTTGTTACTGTCCCTGTTGTACAGGAGGAGACGGAGGCACCAAGGATTTCAGCCCTTGTAGCTTGGCTTCAGCGTCTGTGCTCCAAACCCCTGCCAGGGCTGGCCAAGGCTCTAAACAGGGTGCACCCCAGAGTTTCTTCCTCTGATGTTCAGGTTGAGCTGAAAGCCATGCCTTTGGACCATTCCCTTTGTGCTGATTTACCTGTGAGCATGGGGCAGGAAGTAGGGGAGGGTGAGAAGGGTAAGCAGAGGAGGAGCGTAGACACCAGGACTTTGTCTCCCTCAGTTGTGGCCATTGTCATCAAATGGCAACTGAGCACTTCACTGCTTGTTGTACCATTTATAGGCTGTGTGTCTTCAGGCAGGCTATCTAATATCTCTGATCCTGACTTTCCTTTTATAAAATGGTACTTAAGGGGCTACAGCGGTGCTCGGCGGTTACAGTGCCTGCCTTGCATGCGAGAGTACTTGAGTTCAAACCCCAGCACTGTGTACACAGCGAAGTCTCAGAGCAACGAAGGCCACATGAAAAACTAAATAAAGTTGTTTCTTGCTTTCTCTCTCTCTCACTGTCCTTCTCTCTTTAAAAAAAATAAAATAAAATAAAATGGTACTTGAAATGCTTATGTCACCAGGTTGTTCTAGCCCTTCCTGCTTGCTTGGGACTTGACCTGCTCCTTCCTCATGCCTTTCGTTACTGTGTCCCACCACACTGTGGGCTCCTCCAGGATGGGGCACCTTAAGGGTACAGGGAGTGAGGGCACAGGAGACTTCTTTCAAGGTGATCTCACCTAGTCCCAAAACTTCGTAAATTATTTCCATGGCATCCTTGACTCCAGATTTATTTTTAAGAGGAACAGGGAGAGAGAGAGAGAGAGAGAGAGAATAAATTTTATTTATTTTTCCATCTGGCCTTTGTTTCTCTAACACTTAGCTCTGTGTGTGGTGCTGGGGTTTGAACCCAAGTCCTCACATGGCCAGGCAAGCACTCTAACTGCTGAGCCAATGCTCCAGCCCCTCCTGCACTGTGCTCTACAAAACCAGAAAGAAATCTCTAGGGATCAAAAGAGGGAGTTGTAGCTGTTCAGAGTCATTGCCTGCACTTTGTGTCCCTGATGTTGGGGCTGAGATGGGTGAGGAAGTAGGGGTACAGCTGGGGCCATCTGTGAAGCACAGAGGTCGCCTTGGTGCATGGTGCTTGCCAACACAGATGGGAGAAGAAACTTACATCTCTGCCTGAACTCAAGGAGGAGGGGTCAAAGGCCCATTTGGAGTTAGGCCCATGCGTCCTCACACAGGTCTGCAGTTTGAATTTGAATTCACAGCCCTTTTGGGAGCCAGAACTCACCAAACTGGAAAGTCATGCTTGCCTTGGTTTACCCAAAAGCACAACCTCAAGGATTTGGGTGTGGTCCCAGGAAGGACAGTAAGAAAAGTCGGAAAGGGAAGTGTTTTAGTTAGCATTTGTGTCTCTGTGACCAAAAGACCCGAAAAGAATAACTCAGAGGAGGAAAAGTTTATGTTGGCTCATGGTTTGAGCGGTTCCATCCATGGTCAACTGACTTCATAGCTCTGGGCCTGAAGTAAGGCCGCACGTGGTGGAGGAAGGGTGCGGTGGAGCACAGCGGCTCAGGACCGGTATTCAGGAAACAGAGCGGCACTCACCAGGGACAAACTATAAACCCCAAAGGCACAGCCCCAGACAGCCACCTCCTCCGTCCACACCCAACCTGCCTCAGGCACGACCCAGGTAATCCATACCCTTGAGTGAAGCCACTATTTAGGCCACACCTTGTAGTATAAAATCATTTCATTCTGAAAAATTCTCACTTTGTGTCACACATGAGCTTTTGGGGGGGACACCTCATCTCTAAACCATAACATTCCATCACTGGACCCCAAAAGCTCATGCCTGTGTCACGATGCAAAGTACAATTGGTGCATTTCCAAGAGTTCCCACAGTCTTAACAGTTCCGGCATTGCCCCAACAGTTCAAGTCCAAAATCTCATCTGATACTCAAGGCCAACTCAATATACAATGGTATAAAGTAAACATTTCAATTCCACGTGGGAGAAATAGGGACACAGAAAGAAGCGTTGGGACCAAAGCAAAACAGAAATTCAGCGGGTCAAACAAGTCCTATAGCTCCGTGCCCAGCATCTGTGGCACATGGTGCCATCATGCTCTTCCTACAGGAATTGTGAAGCTCTGCCCTATGGCCTTGCTGGTTATAGTCAGAGAGGCCTGGAAGGAAAGAGGGTTGTCTCTGTTCAGTTCCTGCAGCTTTCTTCAGCAGACACTCTATGTTTTTGGCATCTCTTCATTTCAGGAGTTCTTACTGCACCTTTGGCTTCCTTGTCTCGCACTCAAGAACTCCGACCTTGCTACACTTTCCCTGGCCTCCCAGGCCTTCCTTTGAAACCTCCATGGCCTCCTAACTCCAGTATCCTGCAGAACCAGCACCACGTGATTGACACCAGCATCTGCCGCCATTGTGAGCAGGAAGGAAACCTCCAGGGACCTTGGCTGCCGCAGCCTGTGATGACAGAGCATGCTGAAAAAACTTTCTAGGCCCCTATGGAAGCAGGGCACCCCTCTGGTCTCTTCTCAAAGGAATTTTTACTTTTACACCCTCGAGTCTGGTAAATGTGGTCTTGCCAATTCCTGAGATGATCTCAAGCCATCTTTCCTATTGTTTCTGGGTAAAGTTCTTAGCATTTCTTTAGTGGTTATAATCTCACCTTCCTTAGTCCCAGTTTTACTCACACTTTTCTGGCCACACTGCAAGGGTTTCAGATCTTTTTGGTCTGTTTTAGGCTCCTGATTATCACAATAAACTTGGCTAAAAGCTGCCTGCAATATTTATGGTACCATCTGAATTATATGCTATCTGCAAATTTCCACCAGATTAATTAGTCCATCACCTTTAGATTCAGCCTCATAGAAAAAAATCTCAGGACATGGGCAAAATGTAGATGACTTCTTTTCCAGAACATAACATTATGGTTTCCAGTGTAGTTTCTAAGAGTCCTTCTCTGAAAGCTCTTGCGCCCAGTCTTTACTGTCCTCAGTCCTGTGAGCATTCTGGTCTTCTGAGCTCCCACCAGAACCGCCCATTAAACTCTGCTTACAACACTCTCCAGCTTGTATTCCTGAACTTTTCAAAATTCCTCCTCCTGAAAGCCAGCTCCAAAGGCTTCTGAACCCCAGTCCTGCTTCTTATACCAATTTCTGTTTTACTCAGCTTTTGTGTTGCTGTGACCAAAAGACACGATAAGAACAAAAAGTTTATTTTGGAAATAAAAAAGGAGGAAAAATTTATGTTGGCTCATGGTTTCAGAGGTTCAGTCTACAGTGATTTCATAGCTCAGCCTGAGATGAGGCCGAGTGTCACAGTCGCAGGGCATGGTGGAGGAGAGCAGTCACAAAGGACAGACAGAAAGCCCTGCTTACCAGGGACAAAATACAAACTCCAAAGGCACATCCCCTGTGACCTACTTCCTCTAGCCACAGTTACTGCCCAGTTAATCCGTATTAGTGGCTTAACCCACTGATTAGGCCACACCTCAGAATCTAATCATTTAACCTCTGAAAATTAGCTGTGTAAGTGGTGCTAGGGATCAAATCTGGGTCCTCACACATGCAAGGCAAGTGCTCTGCCACTGAGCCAACCCTCCAGCCCAGGGAACACCATTTCTAAACCATAACAGCGAACCACTGTGGTGCTCTGGGCTCATTCCCATGAGGCCATGTGGGATGGGAATGTTCAGAATGTCCCCAGTGAGGCTGGGTGTTTGTCAATGAATTCCCTATGGGTAGCGCACCCAGCACTACCTGGCAGGGGAGCCACAGTGTGACAAAGCCACAGCCCTGAGTTCCTGACCCACAGTTTTTATTATTGGCCTTGACGTAAGCAGGACAGGCGGGGAACCTTGAGCATAGCTTGGGATGTACAGCTGAGACCCTATTCAGACAAAGCCAACGTCTATTCTAAAAACAACCACAAGCAGAATGAAACATCCTTGAGTGACTTAGCAATTTCCCAGTCTGGGGCTAGAACAAGGACCAGGCGCACTGTGACCTTGTGAGTGCGTCTGTTCTCTAAGTGACCCTTGTCACATAGGCGGTCCTGGATTTGTGCCTTGCACTCAGTCAAGTGTGCCTTCAGGCTGGCTCTAAGAACAGTAGTCTCCAACAGCATTGCTCCCACAGCCTGTTGTCACCGGAGCTGCAGGGGAGAGTCCAGCAGCTTTGCCAGGGACTCGCTGAGGGGTGGATTGTTGCCATGTTGCTCTGTTGAGTTAACCAGCCCAGGGTGGCAGTGCCTGGGGAATTGGCAGAAACCCCACTCTCTCAACGATGGCTCCGCAGGACTCCCCAGGTGAATGTGTGCACGACCTCCCGGCAGTGTTTCCACATTCAACATGCCTCCATGCCTTTGTGCACGCTCTGCCACCTGCCCAGGACTCTCTGGCCGATTCCTGCTGGTGGATTTACCTGGATGTCATCTCCCTGTGGGGCCCTTGCTGTCCCTCCTCTCTCTGCTCCCCAGCTGGAGTTCCAACGAAGCAGCATCTGTTTACCTGTGTCCTTCATGCTTTGGTTTTTACAGTGCTACCTGTGTACCTATGCCCCGCCCAGTAGATAATGTGAAAACAGAATTGTGTGATTATGCAATTACTGTCTGCCCTGCCCTCTTTTTTTTTTTTTTTTTGGTTTGGTACTGGGGATTGAAGATAAGCTACCTGCCTGGCCATTTGCATTTTGAGACAGGGTCTTGCTAAATTGCTTAGGGGCTCACTAAGTTGCTGAGGCTGGCCTCCAGTTTGCAATCCTCCTGCCTCAGCCTCCTGAGATTATAGGTGCATGCTACTGCACTTGGCCTTTTTATCCCTTCTTGAAGGAAGATTATTGCTGTGGAAAAGTTGATAAATTTAATTTACCTTATTACATCCTGTGTGCTTGGGTGTAATAACATTTCATTTCTTTAAAATAATCTGTGCAGGGGCTGGAGTGGTGGCTCGGTGGTTATGGCGCTTGCCCAGCCCGCTCAAGTACACAGCCAGGTGTCAGAGCAACAAAGACCATGTGAAAAACTCAATAAAGATGGATTCCCTCTGTCTCTCTCTCTCTCTGTCTCTCTCACTCACTGTCCTTCTCTCTTTAAATAAATAAATGAAATACTCTGTGCATTTTAGGCTTTCTCTGCAAAGTGTGGGCATCAGTGTGTGTGTATATATATGTATATATATTTTTTTTTTTAAAGAGAGGGAAAGACAGTGACAGAGCAAGAGAGAGACAGAGAGAATCAATCTTTATTGAGTTTTTCACATGGCTTTCGTTGCTCTGACACTTAGTTGTGTGCGTGGGTGCTGGGGTTTGAACCCGTGTACTTGCCCGTGCCGGGCAAGCACCGTAACTGCCGAGCCACTGCTCCAGCCCCCAGTATATTTTGTTTTAACTTTTTTAAATATATTTTTTAAAGAGGGGGAGAGAGAGAGACTCAATTTTATTTAATTTTTCATGTGGCTTTTGTTGCCACGACACTTTGTTGTGTACGTGGTGCTGGGGTTCAAACCTGGGTCCTCATGCATGCCAGGCAAGTGCTCCAACAGCTGAGCCAGCGCTCCAGACCCTTAAAAATCGTTTTTGAAATTGAAGAGTAAGGTACCTCACCTTCATGGAGCTCTAAACGTGCTTCCCCATTCGGGGCTCACACCTGTGGTTCTTCCTTCCTCTTGCACTCTATTTGTGGTCCCTGGGAGGACGGCTCATCCTGGCAGGGTCCCAGCGGCCCCTGGGAACTTGCTGTCCTAGGACAGGTTGGAGATGTTTCTTCCTCCAGCTGACATCTCTCACTCCAAGGGCTTCCCTTCCCTTTCCACTCCCAGGGGCGGAAAGAGGCTCAGCTAATCCTCCAGGAACAGCCCTGCTCTGCCAACAATTCTTAGGCAACCGCAGGGACAAGCCAACCTTTCAACAGGGAGAATGCAAGCTGGCACCTGACCCCTGATGTTAAGGACACAGTGGGAACTTGCCCCCGTCTGTGCCCTCGCAGGCACCCCTGGGAGTGAGGGATCACATTTCCATCCCCAGACCTTTAGAAACATCTTGTTCCCAATGGCAGATGAGGTCACCAGTTCTGAATGAGGGATAGATGGGAAAGGGACTTTGAGCAGGTGTTTCCATTCAAATATCAAGGCCCCAGGAGGCAGTGTGGGGCTCTATGTGTGGAAACAGCCCCAACTTAACTCCTCACCCCCCCAGTGGCGGAGGTTGAACCCACGGCCTCGCACATGCTAGGCAAGTGCTCTGCCACTGAGCTGCACCCCCAGCCCTTAAAGTTTAGATTTTTTTTTTATAGCTTAGATTTGACACCAGGAATCATTTTCATCTGCAAGTGAAATCAAATAAAAATACTGACCAGCCTCAGGGTCATTTTATTGTATATCTGGGTTTTGTTTTGTTTTGCTTTTGGTGCTGGGGATCAAGTCCAGGTCCACCTGAATTCTGAACCCTGTGCTCTACCCTGAGCTACACCTTAACACCTGTTTTAAGGCTTTTTCTTTTTTTTTTTTTAACATACTTTATTAGAATAAGTCTGTGAAACTAAGCCCAAGGCTCTGTTATTTTTAAGCAGCTAAGAATAATTTTTTACTTTTTTGTCTGTTTGTTTACTTGTTTTTTAGTCCTGGGGATGGAACCCAGGGCCTGAAGCATGCACTGAGACACATCCCCAGCCCTCTTTATTTTTCTTTGAGACTGGGTCTCACTAAGCCTGGTTCTTATGGTGCTGGGATCAAGCCCAAAGCCCGTATACTAGGTATACACTCTACCACTGAGCCACATCCCCAGCCTGTTTTTTTATTTTATTTTATTTTATCTATTTTTTTAAGAGAGAGGGAGAGAAAGAGAGAATCAGTTTTATTTATTTTTCCCTCTGGCCTATGTTTCAGACACTCAGTTGTGTATGTGGTGCTGAGGTTTGAACCTGGGTCCTTGCTCAGGCCAGGTAAGCACTCCAACCCCTGAGCCACTTTATGTGTTTAAATGGTCAGGGGGAGGGGAGTGGAGGCTAAAGAAGAATAATATTTCATGACACATGAAAAGTATAGGAATTCGGGGCTGGAGCGGTGGCTCGGTGGTTTCGGCGCTTGCCTGGCAAGCACAAGGACCTGGGTTCAAACCCCAGCACCACGTACACAACTAAGTGTT